>QVIE01003084.1:0-17663 GCA_013387415.1 Panellus pusillus | reverse complement strand
CCTTTTCTTTCCACCTTGGGGGCGCAGTCGGAGTCATATCTCCTCGTAGCATAACACTTACCTCCTCGGCCATCAGCTCGTCGGCGAGAGCACCATCGGGGGCTAGCGTCGTCTACTCGCTTTCCCATCCTATCTCTCACTAACATACCCGCAGTCGACATCCACGAGGGTCATCACGCTCACTTCCAAGCTCCCTCTGCGCACCACGGTCTTCGTCGCCTCTCCGTGCCCGCTCATCACCCCGCTGCCCGCCTGCGCAGCAGGAGCTAGTCGTAGACACCGTGTTTGGCGACGCGCCGGTAGATGGGCGGCCGCCCATGACTCCGATACAAGAGCTACCCAGCCCGAACTTCGGAGGATCTGCGGGGGATGATCCTGCTCAAGGCGAAGAACCTCTATGTGTCGCCGCCCGCGCTCGGTGTTCTGGCGGCGGACTTGACGGCCTACGAGAGGACTCGGAGAAGATCGATCGACGACGTCGCGCTTCTCCGCCCGTACGTTCTCTTATTCTCGCTCACTTCGTGCTATATTCATCCTTCTGTCTACAGCTGAATCACGCACTCCGCCTTTACTTACTGCAAAAGGCGCGTGCAGCCATGCGCCGCGTACCCAACCCGCCGCCGACTCCCCATCCCCCCCTCTCCCCTCTTCCCCCCCCCGTCGTCCGAGGCCCGAAAAACCCAAGACGTCACTCTCCCCGCTCGCTGCCCACCCTCCGAGTCCTCCTCGGCGCCAAGTAAAGCACCGCGGGATCAAGAAGGAGGAGGAATCCGCCCAAGAACACAGCGCGCCCGCGGTGCTATATCTCAGGATCTCATCACATCGAGCACTGCACTGCGTACCGTCGTCTCGTCTGCATCCGATTCCCAGCTTTACTTGTGCACCGTGACGTCGAATCACCTCCCGCACGCGCATGGGTAGACGCTCGCCCCTGGGTTGGGGTACACGATGGATTGGTCCAGGATGGATGGATGGATGGATCACGCGAGGGTGCGGAACCGGACGGAGCGCGTCTTCGCTTCGAGGCGGGAGGCGGGGATCGTCTCTGCGCCCCGCTCAAACACGGTGCCGGCGGCGGGGGCGGGGGCGGGGGCGGGGATCCCTTCGTCGAGGTATCTCTCTCTACACGTCGAGCAGGGCAGGGGCGGGGATATCACACACGCATCGATGACCTACTTCCGCTGCGCGATTAATCGTTCCTGTGATATCGATATCGATATCTTCGCAGCTGTCTGTCGGCGGTACTACCGTATATATCTGTTTTCGACTTCGAGAGAATCGGAGGAGGCTACTTGGGGTGATGGATCTACTTATCTACTTATGCTATCGAATCGATGCGTCGTCTACTTGCATACCGCACATCTCCCCCTCCTGACTCACTCGCTCGCTCGTAGTAGTTCCGAAACGAATCCAGCCCTCCACCCCCTCCCGCCCTCCTCCTCCTCCTCCTCCTCCGATCTACAGGCATCTCGGGAGTCGTGTTAACGTCGGTCGTACTTCGGTATGCACGAAGACGAAAGATGAAAGATGGAAGACGAAAGACGAAAGATGCCGCAGCGCAGCACGGACAGCGGGGGAGGGGGGGGGCAAGATGGTTGCGAACAAGAGGCGGGGAGGAGGAGGGGAGATACGCCAGCCATGTGGAATCTGGACGCGACTGGGTGGGTGTGAGACGACTCGGAACGACTCGGATAGCTTAGACGACTCGGATGATGATGATGATTGCGATTGCGAGAAGTATATGCATATTGTATATCGGTAAAGTAAGTACAAATGTAGGAAAGACAAGTCACAAGTGTAGGGGTACGGACGATGGCGGGAAGGAAGGAGTATATCGCGCGAAGGTCCAGGGGTAATAAGAGAAGGGAAGAACAGAAGAACGGAAAGCAGGGACGGGGCGGGGGCGGACGTAGAAGGGTAGGGTAAATACGAGTGCAGGAAAGAGGGTGTACTACGATACGATGGAGAGGGGGAACGGCGCGTCATAGCGGGGAGGAACGGCGCGTCATAGCGGGGAGGGAACGGCGCGTTATAGGGGGAGGAACGCAAAGGTAGGAGTGAATGATCATGACGGAGGGTGGTGGAAGGGGAAGGGGGTGATAGCGCGATGGAGCGACGGAAGATGGCGGATGAGATGGGGGACGGGAGGTGTGGGATGCAGGGACAGATGAGTGGTATAAGCGTGTGGGGGGTAGAAGTGGAGGACGATGATTCATGCAGCGTAGGGGGGGATCACGGGGAGGGAGAGGACTCAGGAGCAGGGCAAGGAACTGGGAAATGGGGAAGGGGGAGACAAATAGAAAGAGAAAAGCGCAAAAGGTTAGTGGACGATGGCGGGTTGAGAAAGAAAGAAAAGTAAATCCAAGTCATACATGCCATTACCGCATCTTGCGCTTGCGCGACGGTCCGGAGGGCGACCCCGGTTCCAAGTTCTCGGCGTTGTCCCTCTTGTGCGTGGACAGAGCTCGACGGGGATCAGATGCCCGGGTACGGTGATGCACAGACGCTTCCGGGGGCTTCAAGCTCAGTGGCGGACAGAGATTTGTCGACGGCGGGCAGCGAGAGAGCGGCTTTGGGGAGATTACTAGTGTCAGTGAGTTTTGCTTTGCTGCGCGTTTCCATAGGATGAGGATGGGGGAACGTCGCCATTGGCTGTTTCTTGTTCTTGCGAGGTTGAGGCGCCGGCTCCCATTGCGTGCCCATGGCGGAACGTACAGGCTCGATGATCTTCTGCTCTGCAGCACGGACGAGCGTTAGTAAGTCGGCTTTGGGGCAGTATCGCTGAGCGGGGGCGGACTGGGACGACCTGTAATATGTGGATGAGAACGGCGTGTCGAGGATGGGACAAGACGGGAAGCACCTGCTAGAAGGAGTTGTGACCAATCGAAGGCAGAATCAATAATCAAGTCGACCAGTTCCGCCACCTCGATATACTGTTGCGGCGGTCAGTGTCGAGCACGCATGCCACCACCATGAAGGGAGGGTGTCGTACCTGATCTTCGGCCGGGACTTCGCTTGCCACCGAGGTTCGAGTCGGCTCAGGCCCATCGGCGTCCGTGGGGAGGCTCGACGATACGTGCTCTTCAGCGGCGGTCGGGTTGTTACCAACGATTTGAGGGAATGCATGGGGGAGGTGGTGGAGTAAAGGAGAGAAATCCGAGTCCGCTTGGGTCCCAGCGAGCGCATTTTTGTAGCAACGGATGCAAATTGTCCAAGGGAGAGTGACTCGGCCTGAGAAAGAACACCGTTGGTCAAAGAGACATGCTGAGCTGGCGGTAAATTTGATCCCGTGGCTTGGGTTGTCCAGATATTCCTTTGTTGGTTTGAGAAAAGATCCGGTTATCAGCGAGAAATGTAGCAGAAATACAAGCAGAGACCGAGAGGCGACCGTCGAGGTTACTTATGGGAGAGAGCAAGCAATTTGTAGTTTGTTCCTATCAAAATACGCTCGCGGCTCCTGAACGTGAACTCTGGTGCCAAATTTTATGCGGGGATGTCCTGAGCTCAGCCGACTGCCCAAAGCTCAGTCTCGAATTTCCTCTCTCCACGTCAGTCTGCAATCTTTATGCTGGTACTCCTCGGCCTCAACTATCCTTAGTTCCGGAATCAGACGCCCGGTTCCGCCTCTCATGTATTCCTGCCAAAGGTCGCACAAAACCGCGCCAACCGTCTTGACCCCGCACATCCCATCGACTCTGCGCCCGGGATGCAGCCTGAGATAAAAGCTACCAAGTCCAAATTCTTCACGCTTCGTGCTATGCCTATGGGCGTCCTGTCGAAACCGACAAGTCCGAATCGTGTCGTCGAACCCTTTGACTCTTGGGATGCGCGCGTCGCTCGCAGCGCGTCGACCGGGACCGTTGCGCCCATGGCCCTCCACGACCCGCGCCCCAATCGGCTGTCGATGTCCCTCCAGATGGCCACCGTCAGCAGTTTTCGCACTCATCAACGTGTTAGGATCCTGCGTCGCTTCAAGACCGCCCTCACTTTGATCGCCATTCGGGATGCAGATGTACAGCTCGTCAATGGACGGCCGCATCTTGTTTTCGACGATCAAGCGAGGCCTGAGGACTGGATTCTACAAGGTAGGAGAAGAGCCACTGTGCGCGCTTATGTCCCATACTGATTCATCTGCGCCAGGATGGACGTATCACGTCCAGCCCACCCTCGAGCTTTACCGGATGCCCTACCCGGAGCTGGTGGGCATCCTGCGTCCCATGCTGCGCGATCTCTGGACCCGCGGCATGAAGATGGAACTACATTGGACCCAGACATCGCTCGCGAGTCTCAAATCCTCCGCAGTCGGGGAGTCACGGCGTGCATCTCTGCCTTCACAAGACCCCGTGTCGCGACCTGAGCGCCTGTCTCCTGGTAGCACCACGGCAGACTCGTTCGATGCGTCACAACACCTGGAGCGGTACAAGCCCCCCACTCGTGATGCTGCGTTGCATGGAAAGAGACGGAACAAGTCTGTATCCGACTTCCTACCCCCGACGCCCACCTTCGATCCTTTCCCGTTCCCCTCAACTCCTGTACCCCCCTCCCCGTCCCCACCCCTCAGGCTTCTCTCCCCCTCCCGACAAAGAAGAAAGCGTCTCAGCCAGTACGTCTCGCGCACCTCTCTTTCCACGCCATCCACTTACGCCTTGTAGGTCAACTGGTGGGCGGTGGGGCGGGTCCTCGAAGCTGCCGTTGCCGAGGGCGACTTCCAAGTGAGTGTGGCTCCCTCACGTCTTTCCCGCAGCTGGCTGGCTTACGTCGCGCACCAGGGCCCTACACGGTGGAATCCCCCTCCGCGCGTCTCGTCCTCCGAGGAACGCTCACAGGAGTCGGGGGCCTCTCTTCGAGCCTTGCCCCCACTTTCTCGCAGGGCTCCAAGCAGCCCGCATCGTTGCCCAACGAGCCCACCTCGGAGCCCAGCCGCACTGCAATGCAGGCCAAGCTCGCGGGCATGCTCTACCGGCCGCAGAGCGTGGTGCGACCCGACCGCACGGAGCGCGCGCGGGGCAGATCCCGCGGCGGATGAATCAGTTCGAGGATACGTAATGAAGGTGGGGCGCAGTGTTCCCGGAAACGAGCAGTCCATCCAGCAGAAACATTAGGATGAGCAGTAAGTAATACAATACGGGGGTATACATATAGATGCAGCTCCGCCGAAAAAAAATAACTCAAGTATACATACAGAGGACCCAGCTGGAAGCAATCACTCGGGAAGCGTCCACAAAAACGATTTACCCGTCTCCTCCCCGTGATACAAGTCCTCACTACACGGAACATCAATGCTTTCTCACCGGACTGAGAAAGGACACGTACCCGAGGAACTTGAGTGCAGTGACGGCGGGCGGGCGCTCTCCCACCGCACGCACCCTCATCGTGCGCATAGTGAGGAACTCCCACTTTGGCCGTCTCGCCGTCGGGAGTCCCGTCCGCTGTCCACGTCCGCAGCGTGACGGATCCATCCGATCCGCCCGTCGCGAGACCCCGAGGGGCGAGTACTCTCGCTCGTGGAACGCCAATGACGTGATCATGGGCGGGATACTGTCGTGCGCAGAGGGCGTCGTCAGGTCGAGGACGGCCATTGGCCGCCCATTGATGGTATGCAGACACAACTTGGTGCGCGAGCACGTCGCGATATAACCCTAGGGGTGTTAACCAATAGTGACAGTGGGCGTGTGGGAAAAAACTTACGGTGCTCTCGTTCACCGCGACAAGACGGACGGCAGACTCATCGCCGCCCTCACCGTGCCATATTGATCGGATGTAGATGCCGCGGTTGAGGTCCCAGATCGCCGCGCTGCCGTCTTTCGAGCCGCTCACGACGACGGACCACGGTCGGGACGCCGTGACAGAAATGACGTCGTCCGTGTGGATCCGCATGATGTGCGAGAGCCCCAGACGCACGGTACTAGAGCCCCGCACGACCCTCCACAATCTCACAGTGTAGTCGCTACACCCAGTAACGAGACTGTCTGAGTCCGCAAAGGCCGCGCAGACACAGAACGCTTCCTCGATGACCTGCACAACCTGTGGGCGGCGTCAGCGGATGCGGGGTTGAACAATCCGTACGTCCACCTTCTGATCGATGACGTATCGCAGCTGCCCGGCCGCGGCGCGCCATTCCAGGCGCTCGTGCGGTCGCCACGGGGCGCACAAAACGCCGTCTGGACACGGAATGATTTTCTCACCTATCATGTCCGCCACCAACTCGCGGACAGGAACGTTGGGTCCCAGGTCTGATCCCACATGTGAGAAGAATTGAACTTCATGAAACGCGGAATTACCGTTGAAACTTCGGCCACCCTGCACAAGTAAATGTGGCTCCTCCTCTATACCGGTGACGGTGCCTATTGGCAGCGTCCGGATTCCATAATTGTACTGCTCCGGATGTGGTGTGGTAAATAATTTCCGAGGAGTCTGCCCAACTGAAAGGAACGTCAGGGAATCAACAATCTCATGGATATTTTTAACAAACAGTTGTGGATGATTCCAACAGTCGCTTCTCTTTCCAACTCATCAGTAATGCTGTCCAAATCTATTGCCGAATGAGAGAAAGTGCAAGAGGGCTTGGAGCGACGCACCAATCGAGCCTTCGTATGACAATGGATGAAAAGCATTCAATGATTCTGGATCCCGTTGTTTGCAGCCCCAAATGAGGTCGATCCACGCAGGCAGGTTTTCGGTCACATATGCGCTTTCCAGCGCCTCAGAGAGAAAATGAGCTTGCAGTCGAAGCAAAGAATAGGGAACCTATCACTTTTCGATTCATGGTGATGAACAAGAGCGGATCGTTCTTGGCCCATGGCGGAAGTTTGACATGGTGTATTCTCTCTCCGGAATTTTGTTGAACACCGAAGTCCAAATTCGATGAGTTTTCCAGGAACCTGGGGCAAATTGAGACGACGGGACACGGAAAGAAAGATGAAAGGAATGCCTACTCTGGGCACGTGAAAAACTCTGGGATAAGCTCTCGAACATCTCCTCGAATATCAGTCGCAGCGGATTCATATGCGCGTGGAATATCGCTAAAAGAATTATTAGGCAGCGGTAATGCTTGAAGTGTTTGACTCACCTGAAAAGACGATCAGGCAGGTCCCAATCACCGCCTTGTAACGTCTTGAACATGTTCGTGAAAGGAGCCATACGTATCAAGAAATGGCAAACGATCATGGAGGAGCTAAAGTGAGTCCCGTAATGGAAAGGATCTTCGCCTACACTCTCCAAGTTCGTGTAGCGCATATGAGCTGCTTCCCGACGAGCGTCGGTCAATGCGCCCATGGGTTTCGTGAGGCTGATTGGAATCAACCAGAGCCGATGCGAGGGGAATGAAACAAGATGTACTCGCGATAGCTATTGGGATTGCTTAGATCCAAGGTGGAAGAGGTGTAATCCTTGAGCACCCAAGCTATGTGTATGCGTGCGTGAGTCGAAGATCCATACTCTAGCTGAGACACCTACGGAAGATGGGATATTGTGTGGCGTCACTGGGAGTACGTCCTGAAATTTGGTTGAGGATGCTGATGTACGTGAACTGAGCAAGTATGTCAACGTCACAGCCGTTTCGATGGGGTAAAGTATACATTGCTGATCTCCCTAGCCTGCCATCTTCGTGTCGCACCCGAAAGCTCATCAGATTTTGGTTGGAACACCTTGCCGAATCTAGGAGTTCGGAGACGGCCAGGAGTTGCGGAAGGAATCGAATCAGACGGAGCGAAGCGATTAACAATAGTGATGAGCCGTTGGTCAATTTCTCGGCGCCGTTGCTTATCAAGAAAGACGAGCAATATCGACCGGCTGTCCTTGAAGTACACCTCGAGTCTAAGAAAGAAAGAAAATGAGATGCGCGCGCGAGACGGACAAAGGGTACTTGCGCCACGTCGCGGAAAAGGAAAGTTTTATCACTGAACGACACTATTTGGTCATGTGACCTAAGAATTTCAGTGCGGCACTCTCGGGTGGAAATAACAAGATCAACTCACCAGCGTTGTGCCTTTTGAGGGCCATCTAATTCTACAATACTTCCTGGAACAAAGAAGAGTCGTTTGGGAGCCTCATGAGCGTCGACGATCTCTCCGTCATCGTTCTCTACGAGGCCGTCTAACATATACAGATGCGTTCGACCAATGATCAAGAGGCCAGCTGTCGCAAGCCATTGATGGTAAATCATCTTCAATCGTTCTTCGAGACTTACGAGAGGAATCAACACCAGCGATCCGTGCAACAGTGGTGACGGCATCAATAACATCGCCGGGCTCCAACTCGTGGCGCACCCGGCGGTGTTTGTCATCAGTAATCTCCTCTGCCAGTTGTCGGTCTAGAGACAATCAGAGCAGGCACAGCATGATAGTGGAGTAACTTGCCATCCATGTCCGTGGCAGAGATTTCATACGATTCAGCCCATGGCGGGACCTTCGGGAGCAATTTTGAATAGTTTGAATACAACCAAGGCAAAATACGAATTTACCTCCACTTGTACGATCGATTGCGAGTCTGCATCCGGCGCTTCAACACTGCGGATATTTTGGTTACTTGTGTCGACTCTAATGGCCAGAGATGCATCGTTCATGGGTTCTAATTTGTTTCTGCGACAGTTTCACTCGATGTAGATGGCGGTCGGAGATACACGTACCTAACACGGAATGGCCCCTCAGTCTCGTCCAATCGCCAGGAACGGGTTTCAGGATTAGGCCACAAGCCTCGTTCTGAAGTCAACAGATTCGACCATTCAGTCAGACGCGAAACTTGTCGGCGATTCTCTCGACTATAACAGATCAATCCCATCGTTGGCAGACGCAACCACAACTCACAGATCTAGGATATTTTTGCGCAGACGTTTGCGCTCGGAAGATTGAATGGTCAACCGCCATTCATTCATGCGAGTCATAGTTTTGACGGCCGTCCTCTCACCGATCTGAACACTGAATCTCGCAGACGCAATCCTCTGTCGGACCGTGCGCGTGTCGGAGACAAGTTGAGGGTCAATTTCAGTCTTCTCTGTCGACGGCGCCAATATAGTCTCCGCCTCTTGCAGAATATCCAAAATCTGATCCTCGTTAAACCGCAAGTATCGGGAAACAGCATTCAAACTCGTACCTCCCGTTTTTGCGCGCCGGCAACAGCATTATCAAGAGCCAGCCCAAGCCCAAGGTGCGTGAGCTTCTCCAATATGCGAATAGTTCGATGGTTAACTTGCTCCGCGCCCGTCACTCGGAGTACGAATGTCTTGTAGCTATTGACGAAAAGCTGTGTGGTCTGCTGCGACTTGAAGACCTCCCGGAAATCGCTGCTCGATGCGTGCAAGTCGATAAGCTCTTCGATCAAGACTTCCATCGTCGATTCGAAAGCCCATGAGGCGTTGGTTGAATCTAAAGAACAGGATCAAGATAAAACACGAGAACCATAATTCACATGGGGATCTACCATCGACGTCGCAGTTACGCGCGATGGCGACTAATCCGGCCTGTAGCGCACTGAATATTGTGGGCACGATATACGGGCACGCGATCGGTACGCCGCCCGACGTTGCATTGCCGTTGGTCTCCAAATTCTTGTGGTTGCCGACTCGCCCGAGCAGTATGTCGAGCGCCGCCTCGTTGACGGTCGGGTCCCAGCACGACGGTAACACCGTCTTGAGCACGCTCCACCCACTAACGAGCTCAAACTTGCGCGAAAAAGAGGGGGACATGTTGATGCTGATCGCAATGAGGATCAGAATCTGATTCGCAATGGCGGGCGAGGGGCGATCGCCCAGCAGAAGAATGCAGATACGCGTGAGCGGAAGGACGGAACTGAACTTGTTGTACAACGCCGGGATCCCGAGGATTGAGATGAGCGCCTCGAGCACGTGCTCCGCCTTATCCCGCGGGTCCTTGTAGTCGATCCGTGAAAGAAGGCTCTGAGGAGACGTTCCCGAGTCGTCCGACTCGAGTAGTCCGCCGTGCAGGTTCGCCGCCAGGTACGATACAATCGGCTTAATCGCCTCCTCTTTCGAGAAGCTCGACAGCGCAGCAGACTTGAGTGCTTCGATGACGAGCGGGATGACCTCGGGCTGGTACCAATTCGTCTGCAGCGCGAAGAGCAGTTTGCGGACAAGCCCAAGCTTGGCAAACCGCTGCTTGACGTTGAACTTCTTATACCGACTCGCGATAAGCAGCGTCGTGAAGTGTTCCAGATGAACGCGCTGAACCTCCTGCCGCGTCCGCGACCACAGCTCGAAATCCAGCGCGATGGCCCGATAAGCAACGGCGTTAACCACGGTAGAGTGTCTTGTGGACCCATCAGATCAGGCGTAACAAGGACAAATGAGGTACGTACTCTGGTGATCGAAAGTTGAACCCGAGAAATTCGAAAATCGTCTCGAACCCAGTCATATTTACCATCTGAGCCTTTGACCGCAGCACGCTCGCAAGAATCTCATATCCTCTTATCCGCTCCATATCTTCTGAATTTTGCCAGCTATTCCGTAGGCCGTCCACCAGCACACCAAGGGCGCGCGATACCTCATGCGGAGTCTACAACCGATTAATGATATACCGAGATCGAAAGAAATGTCCAAATCAGCTCCTCACATTCGCGACTTGAAGGAGCCTGAGAGGAACAGCTGCACCTCCAATCTTCCACAGACTCAGATCAAGGCATGCTGCCTTGACCACAAACACGTCGCCGGTGATTTTAAACAGCCTCGGTGACCCGTTCGCGGGTACGATGGTCGCGGCTTCGGGCTCCTGCGGCGGACAGTTATGCGGAGATACCGAGAACAAAATGGACGCCTCTGTAATACCCAATCCGTCGCGGACGACCTTCATAAGCGGCATCTGGGCGGCGGGTGTGGACGTCTTTGAGACGATGGTTGACAGGTACATGTTGAGTGACGTGGAGGCCTCGTACGTCAGGAACTTGACGAGCAATGGGTCCTGGAAGTTGCCTGAGTATCGCGGGCCAAGGTGGTGAATAAACCGTGGAAGATCGTCGGCTAGACAAAATTGAGCAATGTCTTCCTTTCACTATTCGAAACAAAACGAACCAAAAGGGTACGACATGAGATGTGCCGATGCAATGCACCAGCTCATACGTGACTTCTTCTGGTCGTCGCCGAGTACATATCTGATCGGCTGTGGCTGAGACTCGGACTTTGGATAGCTCCAGTTAAGCCCGTCGTTTAGTACGCCGTCGATGTATAGCCGGACGGTGGGGTTTGACGCGCGATGCGGGTGGTGTACGAGCGTGATGTGTGTCCATCGCATCTTGTTGACCTGGCCCTTGCGGAACACACCCACGTCCCTGCTGGCGGTCGTGCTCAGCTCCAACTTTCCGTCCCCACGGAGGTTCAGCGTGAGGATGGTCCGGGCACTCGAGCGCGCAGAGAATATTGGGTGCGTTGTTGTTGGCAGATCCTTGATCCACACCCATATCTGAGCCAATCGTCAGAAAAAATCACTTCAAGAAATGTCGATTAACCATGAACGTAACCCCACAACCGGCTTAAAAAGGTTAGTACGGGTATCATAATTGCATCAGAGATAAACGCACCAAACCCTTCGCACCCTCATCAGTGAGTGTGAGTGACGCAGGGGACTCCATAGAAAAATGTTCAAGCCAACGAGACTTCATCCCGTATCGGATGACCTCGAGCAGCTCTGCATCGAGCGTATTATCCTCTCTGACGACGCGCTGGAACAATAGCCGCGCAACGTCGGGGGTGGCACCCATATCGAGCAATCGCCGAAGCAGCTTCTGGAGTGCACTGCGCTCGAGCTCAGGCGTTTCTGGCTCAGTGAAGCGAGTAAGGGTCGGCAAGGCAAGACCGAGGCTGCTGAGGACGACCTGATTGCGGTGAGTTGTACCGGAGAGGAGGTCGAGAAGGCGGAGAACGCCAAAACGCATCGTCGAGTCGTCTCGCACGAGTCTCGGGTGAGTCGGCAGAGGAGCCCATCGCGCCGGGACGCTTGATTCCACCGAGACGGAGACGATCTCCCGTAGTGTGGTGTCGACCTCGGAAATCGCAGTGCTGCGAATGGATTTGAAGGCGCCCGCGAGGGAAAAGTTGCGGAAGGCAAAGGAGAGAAGTAGACCCATCGTATAGTCGACGGTATTGGGGTCGTCTACAAGAGATTGCATTGCATTGGCGACGGCGGAATAACCCACGCGTTTCTTGGTAAATTAGATAGATATATCAAGAAACAGAAAGCCACCACGCACCTTGAAGTATTCCGCGTTCTCCGCATGGTCAGTAATGGCGTCGGAGGTGATTATGAATGCGAGCCGGCTACATTCAATGATACGCCCTTCGTCCGCACCCTGCTCATGCGCCAGGGATAACGCATTCATGAGCCCATAAAGCCGTCCATTTCCCGAAACACATCCTTCGTCGCCCCCGTGTATCCTGCAGCATGATGCGCTGTATCTCGAGCAAGACCTTGACGTCTCGTTCAACGCCATTTTCGTTTTCAGAACACCTCACACGCACCTCTATCCGCACAGGCGTGCTCTCCGCCTGCTTGAGCTTCTCGACAGAGACGCGCATGAGCTCTATGAGGACATCGCGGGCAAAATCTTCGGGGTCGAGCTCCTCCTCTTCGACGGCGGTGGAGGGAGTGGATACGTTGTTTGTGACGGCGGAGCGCGGGGAAGAGTCAAATCGGAGGCGCAACGGCGTCAAGAGCGTCCGAAACATCCTCGTCGACGTCGACTGCCAGCGACGGAAGCAGACGACGACGGGTCATGTGTTTCTATAGTATTTGATGCGCACATCTTATCTTATCACACTCGGCCATTGCGGATCAAACACTGCCGTCTCCTCTGTTTCACATCCCGTTCCCAAGGAAATCCTCGTCCAGAGGAACAGTCAAGTCCAGGGGGGTCAAATTACTACAGTTTCAACTAGTACACAGTTCAAATGTTAGACAAAGCACTTCATGTCTCTCTCAGACATGCAGAAGGCGCTGAGCAACGGTCAATATGGAATCGACTGAAAGTCATTGTCAAAGGAACCTTTTCGTCAATGACATCGATACTATCAATGGTCGCTTGGTCTGTCGGCTGTGCTATGCCATCCAGCGGCTGCACAAGAAAAATATCAGTAAACAGCGGGACAAGGGACAAGAGAAGGATTCACCGGAAATTCAGGAGCAACACTAGTATGTCCGTCTCTTGTGATGATCGTCTCTTCGTGTATCTGGATCTGCAGAATCCCAAGTTTTTCATTCGAATTAGAAAGCACTTGAAAATCAACGAAATCTTACCCGACCAGGAAACGAAAATGTAGTTATGCCATCTTTGTTTTTCTTGCGCACGGCATCACGAAAGTTCAACGTGGCGAGGAGAGAATTCGAGTACACTGCCAGCACAATTGAATTATCAGAGAATCGACGTGAGTTGTAAGATATTCTCACGCTTTCCGACCATGATATTGAACGAGAGGTGGACAAGGTTGTTCGGCATGGTCAGGAACTGCCATGGTCAGAGCTCCAGTGATGCATTGCAGGGTAGCAAAGAGCGGCGCACGCACACAAATCATATCCATCAAGACAACTACGCTGCTCGGTTCGCTAATCAGTATCGAGCCGCAGATCCAGTCCGTGCACAGACCTAGTCAAAAGACCCGTGTTTATAGCGTAGAGAATCAATTTCGTCACAATCGAGTCAGTTCTATAAGAGCACACTCAACCGGAGCAGTTATCCAGCAGAGTCAAAAGCACTGAATACCTTGTTTGCAGCCCTGTGCGACTCTTCATCAAATAGCGGCACAAAGACACCGCAATCAAGATGTCGGCTGTGGACGCGCAAGCCAGCCCAGTACTTGATATCCACTGGTAATTGTTAACCGACCATTGGCAGCAATGGAGAATAAACACACGCCGAATTCATAGAATAGAGCGAGTTTTTGCAGCTGGAACCTATGATAAGTGAGCCTCAGTGGAGATGATTCTTGAACTATATTGCGAAACCCACATCCGAACCACAGCAGCTGCACCAGGTCAATCAGAGACCGGCGTCAAGTCTTTTACTCGCACTTACCCAACTCGAAGCCTAGATAGCCGAAGTCCTTAGACGCATACCATCATAAAAACGGAATTCTTACTGAAAAATAATAAGGAGAGTAGGATCTAGAGCACCATGAGACGGTTAGCCAAGAGCCACCAGCGGTGCGGGGGTTACTCACGATGATTGAGGAAAGAATTAGATTTCCGTCGCTCACTGCAAAACTCCCAGTATCATTAAACGGCATACAAGCAGCGGTTTCTTGAAAACTTGCACAGATAGACTCGGTAAGTCAAGAATCTGCGCACAGTATGAACGTCAATACAGGGATCCAGAATCAATTCACACACAGTTCAACTATCAGAATGATCATGTTCTTGTGCGTGGGATGATGAGTGGGAGACTGCACTGCGGGAAAGATTTCAAATCACCGTAAACAGGATACCGACCTGGCAAAAGCAGGATCAGAGTAAGCATTCGTTTACAATCGGAGCCATACACTAAATGTCCTATGAGATGGTCAGCCTAAGGACCAGACTGCGAAGAACTGAATCTGACCATATACTATTGACCTGAAAACTTGCGGGGTTGCCGTAGTTCATAATGAGCCAATAGTAAAGGACATGCCCGATGAAGGCAAGTTGTAATGTGTCAAGCAGCCTGTCTGATTCGTCAGAGACCGGTGATTTCGTTGGGTGCAAGGTCTAGACCGACCAAAGACTCGCCACCTGTGGTTCCCCAAGTAAAATTGTGTATAAAAATCGGGAAAGCGACTCACCAGAACCTTCAGCCACCTACTATCCTTCGGGAATGACTGGAAGTAGGCGAACGTCTGTGTTGACTGAACGCCGTACAGTCTACGAGCACTCGGGTCAGAGAAGCATGCGGATGGGAGCGGGATTATATACCCCAGGCTAGGACGTATCCGATGGATATCGCCCCAAGAGTCGTGTCGTATAAGCCCATGTGGGGCTACAAGTAGCAGATGATGAGGAACCAAGAAGTGCGATGCACGCTATAAGTACATACTTATATGTATACGGCAGCCGCCATAGGAGCCCACATGCCGAATGTGCTGTGAGTCTATAAAAGAGCTGGGGATGGATATCCGCAAGCCGGGAGGATCTGCGTGGAAGAGAAAAGTCTACCGGCAAGGATTGGCACGGCCGGCCGCCCAATCGGTGGTTTTTGAGCTCATGTAGACCGATAATTCGCAGCTTAGTGATTGTTATGCACACGACCATCAGTCGGCGCAGAAGTTTGCAGTGTCAGTTTCCTGTCTGTTCGGTACAGCAAGGCAGAATAGGGCGAGCCCCTCAGTCATCAGGAGACGCTAAAGATACCAGCGAGGAAAGACTCAGCAGAGTCTATTTACTGATCACGATGGTGACACCTGTGCAGAAGGTATCATTCGAATTCGGAGCGAATAGACTCGGCCAATGGCGGGGCTTGCGCCCATTCACAGTGGATACAGAGTTCGCCCATTCACAGCCGAGACCCGGTGGCAAGTTTTCACGCATCACCAAACCGTCTAGCTAACCGCCAACGCACGGCTGAATCTCAATCTTGCCGGTGCAGAAGCAATTGTATGCACCTCATAGACAGCTTTGTATCTCAAAGATTGGAAAACGTTGCAGAAAGAAATGCTTCGTTAGCATAGACTTGGCCGGTACATAGTCAAGACAAACCTGGGATACACCAATCAAGATGTATCATCAAAAGATTGTTGAGAGAGTAGCTGGAACGGCTTGTTTGATAGTAAATCATCAACCTGGCCAGTGCGTCATTGTACGTAGCCGAGATTCTTGGTGCGCTGGCGTACGCTTGATACACTCCTTGAGAAGTATCGTGCAGCCCACAAAGATTACAAAAAGTTGTTGAGAGGGCTGCTATAGCGCATTGATCCCATCAACTCTCATAATCACCCAAAGATAGACTTGATGCGTAGTTCTACGTAGCCGAAACTCTTGGTGCACTGGCGTACGCTTGATACACTCCTTGAGAAGTATCGTGCAGCCACAAAGATTACAAAAAGTTGTTGAGAGGGCTGCTATAGCACATTGATGCCATCGACTCTCAAGATAGACTTGATGCGCAGTTCTACGTAGCCGAAACTCTTAGTGCACTGGCGTACGCTTGATACACTCCTCGAGAAGTATCGTGCAGCCTACCAAGATTACAAAAAGTTGTTGAGAGGGCTGCTATAGCGCATCGATCCCATCGACTCTCAAGATAGACTTGATGCGCAGTTCTACGTAGCCGAAACTCTTAGTGCACTGGCATACGCCCGATACGCTGCCAGAGAAGTACTATGCATGCCTCTAACATTACAAAAAGTTGTTGAGAGGGCTGCTATAGCGCATTGATCCCATCGACTCTCATAATCACCC
This sequence comes from Panellus pusillus, assembly GCA_013387415.1. NCBI lineage: Eukaryota > Fungi > Basidiomycota > Agaricomycetes > Agaricales > Mycenaceae > Panellus > Panellus pusillus. The sequence continues at coordinate 1,296 of QVIE01003084.1, read as the reverse complement.
AAAGATAGACTTGATGCGTAGTTCTACGTAGCTGAAACTCTTAGTGCACTGACATACGCTTGATACACTCCTCGAGAAGTATCGTGCAGCCTACCAAGATTACAAAAAGTTGTTGAGAGGGCTGCTATAGCGCATTGATCCCATCGACTCTCAAGATAGACTTGATGCGCAGTTCTACGTAGCCAAAACTCTTAGTGCACTGGCATACACCCGATACGCTGCCAGAGAAGTACTATGCATGCCTCTAACATTACAAAAAGTTGTTGAGAGGGCTGCTATAGCGCATTGATCCCATCGACTCTCATAATCACCCAAAGATAGACTTGATGCGTAGTTCTACGTAGCCGAAACTCTTAGTGCACTGGCGTACGCTTGATACACTCCTTGAGAAGTATCGTGCTGCCCTTGAAAATTACAAAAAGTTGTTGAGAGGGCTGCTTCAGCACATTGATCCCATCGACTCTCAAGATAGACTTGATGCGCAGTTCTACGTAGCCGAAACTCTTAGTGCGCTGGCATACGCTTGATACACTCCTCGAGAAGTATCGTGCAGCCCTCGAAGATTACAAAAAGTTGTTGAGAGGGCTGCTATAGCACATTGATCCCATCGACTCTCAAGATGACTTGATGCGCAGTTCTACGTAGCCGAAACTCTTAGTGCGCTGGCATACGCTTGATACACTCCTCGAGAAGTATCGTGCTGCCCTTGAAAATTACAAAAAGTTGTTGAGAGGGCTGCTATAGCACATTGATCCCATCGACTCTCAAGATAGGCTTGATGCGCAGTTGTACGTAGCCAAAACGCTCAGTGCGCTGGCATACCCTTGATACGCACGTACTATGCATGCCTCTCGCATTACAAAAAGTGATCGAGAGAGTCGCATTGAAAGAACATTCTCGCTTCTCAGCTATTTGTAGCCCAGATTCTTCACCCCGATTGTACGCACCATAGGTTACTTCTGTATGCTCCAAAGATGGGAAAAAGTAGCAGAGACAGCGAGCGGAATAGCTTGGAAGCCGAGATTGCCAGTGTGTGCATTTATTTAACCCAGTTCAGCTGCTAAATAAGATACTCAGATGCGCCAACCAAGCCTCTGTTATTCCTGTAATCATTGCAAACAGAGTTCAAACAGAAGGGTTCCTTTGGTTGCTGGGATTTTGCATGGGCTGTGCAAGGCTATGCATGGGCTGTACAAGGCTATGCCTAGCTGTGCAAGACCAGGCCTAGGCTGTGCAGGCTATTGCAACACATGATCATGAGATGAGTAATGCCATTGCCAAGCCCATTATTAATCA
>QVIE01003404.1:0-17781 GCA_013387415.1 Panellus pusillus | reverse complement strand
GATCGGCAACCGGTAGAGCCGTACCCAGTTTATTCACTTCGCTTCGGCCCGCGCTGAAAATTTTCGATAAGATACAATAACTAGAAAGAAGTGTGATAATGAACCACATCTACCTTACAATCGCAGCCGCCGGGAAGAGTGAAGTGATCTCCACAAATTGTGGCGTGAGACATCATTCGCCCCGCACACCTTCACGAAGCTCCGCCTCTGCCGACATTGCACTGAATGTGCAGGGCTTGGTAATATGTATGCTGGTCGTGTTTTTGTACATTCTCGGTTGGGACGGCGAGCGCAATGATAGGCGATTGATTGGGTTGGGCTGGTTTCGGGGTTATCATCTCGTTGGGATGGTTGGATAATGTTGGCGGGATAACCAAAGTACTAATCTGTACTAACCACTAAGCAATGAGCACAATGTACAAGTTCGATGTACAATGTACATGGATGCACGTGCACAGTTCAAAATGTACCGTAAGTTCAACCTCGGACCTCGGTTGGATGTACAACCACGACACCGTGAGTACAATTTGGTGCACATCTACAGAGTACTTATTTTTCAGTGATAAATACCGTCATAAGTCTCTGACTCTGAGTTCAATGGTGTGCATCCCAGGATGAGTTTCCTACGGTCAATGATCTGATGGGGTGGGTTTCAATGTCGGTGCGTACTGTTTATGTGGGAGGCAGTTAAGTGTGGTGAGCAAGCGGCTGACAGCGTTCATGAAATACGGTACGAATTTGAACCTGTCTGCTCGGCTTTTTCACCTTGAAGCTGATGTCTTCCTCTGGCGACGACTGGTAAATTCGCTCTTCCACGTCTTGGATTGATTCTCGATTCAGAATTATGCTCGATGTATGCCTCCATTTGGGGATGAGTATTCTCACTCCCAGCACCTTCAACATTGGCGCTTCGCCTCCTTCCTGTCGAGGACGAGTATCGTGCCAGATACAGGCTACAGCTGGCTCTAGCCTCTAATATTGTCGGTAACACATGGTGATCAATGTCCTCGTAACATTTCTGGACGTCTACTGACATGGTAAACAACCCAAGGCCCTTATACATGACGAGGTTTTATCGATATTCACATGCGATTCTTCACTACATAGAGCTGATACGAAATCGTGCCACCGGCAGACTGTTTGCCCTGATCCTCATACCTTCAAGCCCGACTCGGAGGGTTTCCTTTTGGACAATACGAAGATCAGAGCCCCGGAAGCCGCCTTTGGATACGGACGGCGGTACGTCATTTCTCTACGTGCAGCTGCAGAACATCAATCTCTTTATCCATCGTCGGCAATCCAGGCAATGCCCCAAACGCCACATGGCAACCTCATCCATTTAGATCACAGCGGCTTCCATTCTGGCCACGTTTGACATTTCCAAAGCCGTAGACGAAGACGGGCGGATGGTCGAACCGTCGTATGGGTATGTGTCGGGTTTGATCAAGTCAGAGTTGGAGATCCCCGTCGCCCCTTCCAGATGGTTGTGTGGTTGAATTTCTGTCTTCAGCACACCGCTGCCCTTCAATTTATAAAGCCGTCGGCCCGTGTTCGTCACAGGCAGCAGCCCTCGTTCAGGACGATGTTTCCGATGCGGGTTGTAGTAGGCTTTGACTGCAAACACAAACTCCGCTGTGTGGATCTGCATCTCTTTTGATCCGAGCTAGTGCGTTTTTTCGCCAGTGGGCAAATTGCAATAATTTTGATTCGGCTGTTGGGAGCCGAAGCTAAGGCCAGTGAAGCCGAAGTTGTCGGCATGAAGATAAAAGTTCTCTGAGCTGCAGCTGTCGCTTCTGCGGAGTATTCCAGACGGCAGACATCCTGCAAAAATTGCAACTGTTGACAGTAAAGCATGGATGAGTATGCAATCTCTATAAGTATCTGGGCGGGCCATAGCCTATCCATACCAAACCGGCGATCAGAGTGATTGATTCCCCGACGTCTTTTTCCTTCTGACCCTACGGTCCCTCCCCAGCCTTCTCAGGAAAGTTGACTCATCCAACCATCCGCGGTTCTCGTCGTAGATGCATTCCTAAAGGAAGAAGTTCCTGAGCACAAAACTTGAGTACGAGACCGGCTCGGACTGTGGGTACGTCCATATTCGGTGCGACTTTAGACGATATCCTCCGAGATATGTATCTCCATCCTTGCTTCCAAGCCCAGACACACAACTCCATGCTTAATAGATCACTAGAATGACCGAGGTTGGTGGGTCAACCACCGGATAAGTTGCCGACCAGGTTACTCCACGATTTCCTCCAGTCTGAATTATGACTAGCCAGGCTTAGACCAACGCATCAACGCGTTCCTTGACCTGTTCCAGCTACTCTATGTTCAAGTACATAGTAGGCCACGGCCCTTGGGATCATGGAGCGAAGAAATATATTGTACACCCGGTTACTTCACGGCTGCCAAACGGTTGACCGTAGATTAACTACCAAGCACTTACGTTTGCGTCGGTGAACGGCTTAGCTGGATTGTTCATAAACAACCAGAGAGCAAATGCGGCAAGCCATATCTTTCCTGCGCACCATGTCTCATACCTCAGCTCTCTCATTTACAGTCCTCTTGTTGATCAGTCCTCTTGTTGATCACAGCGTTTTTCATCCACGACTCCCGCAAGCGGTCCAAGCTCCCTCTTCCCCCAGGGCCTAGGAGACTCCCCGTCGTCGGTAACTTTTTCGACATGCCTGCAACATCCCAGTGGGTAACGTTTGCGAGATGGAGCAAGAAATACAGTATGTCGCATGCTGGTTAACTTCGGTTTCTTCGAAGCTCGCATTAAACTCTGAGACTCAGACTCCGACATCATTTACCTCAACCTCATGGGCAAGTCACTGATCGTACTCAGTTCATTGGAGGCTACGAATGCGCTGTTGGAGAAAAGCTCCTCAACATACTCAGACTCGGACAGGTTAGCATACTGACAGCTTTGAAAGATATTGATTCATTTCTGAATCGCGCTGGAGGGATGACTTTCCCATGGTCAATGATTTGATGGGTTCCAATACCGGTGCGCACTTTTCTATGAGAAGTCGTAAAATCTTGGTCATGGAGCAGCTGCTAGCATTCATGAAGTTTGGTAAGAAAACTATCTGAGACCCTGTTCACAAGCTGAGTTCCCCCGTCAGGCGACGAATGGTACAATCTCCACTTTAATTTCCCGACCTGTGTTGAGACCTAGGCTCTATTGTAGGCGTAACCACCGACGTCTTTTCAACCAGTTCGGACCCAGGGCACGAAACTACGCGCCGCACGAATTGCTCGCAACTCAAGTCCTCCTCAAACGTATACTCAGCACCCCTGATGAGATCTTAACCCACTTCCGGCAGTGCGTTCGATACTGGTATATCGTCGTGGCTTCCTTTTCACGATCACGAATTCAGAATGGCTGGCGAACTTATCATGTCTCTCACCCATGGCATCGATGTTCTACCGTCCAACGGTCAATATGTCACGTTGGAACCGCAGGCCATTCATACTTGGACGGCTGCCATCAGATCATACCTCTTCGTGATTCCGCCTGAATGTAGCATGACAAACGCGGTTAACTAAATCTTAACTAGGATTCAAATCCCATTCCGAAGAACATCTCAACTTGGTTCCTTGGGCTGGGCACAGACTTGCCGTCTTGAGTGCGAAACGCCCGATGGTATGTTACGATCATCACCGAATGCTCTCTTTCTAGAAAAACACATTGACAGGAAATCGGGGACAAGCATGTTTCTAATGACGAACATCACATTCAGGAAGTAGCTGGCGCAATGTTTCCCGGAGGAGCGGATACAACTGTTTCAGCTTTGGGGACCTTCGTCTATGCCATGCTTGCGAATCCCGAGGCGCAGAAGAGGGCGCAGGCTGAAATCGACTCCGTTACCGGTGGTCAAGTGCTTCCAACATTCGAAGACCGTGATTCACTTCCGTATGTGGGCGCGATTGTGAAGGAGATCTTCCGCTGGAAACCTGTCGACCCGATCGGTGTGTTCGTCCTCAACGGTTTTGTCCACTCTTACATTGTTTTGGAGCAGTTCCTCACCGTCTTCTGGTCGAGGAAGAATATCGTGGATACAGACTTCCCGCAGGCTCACTTATTATTGAGAACACATGGTCTATTAACTCTTTTGTCTCAGCCCCGAACTCCAGCTGACAATCCGTAAAAACACAGGGCCCTTCTACATGACGAGGTTCTTGAGATATTTTTGATGAGTTAACTTCCAGCTAATATACTGTTGAACAATCCAGGCGGTATATCCGGAGCCCCATGTCTTCAATCCTGAGCGTTTCCTGCTGAAAGACGGTCGCCTCAATCCAATGATAAGAGATCCTGAATTTGCCTTTGGGTACGGACGGCGGTATGGCGATTTTGTTCTCCTGGGTCCGTAATCTTTATCCGTTACCGACACAGACAATGCCCCGGAAGACACATGGCCACCGCGTCCATCTGGATCACCGTTGCCTCCATCTTGGCAGTGTTTGACATCTCTAAAGCCGTTGATGCAGACGGGCGGGTGATCGAGCCGTCGTTCGAGGATGTTCCGGTTTGATCAAGTCAGTTCAGAGATTTCCTACATTGTCCCTTCCACTCTTGATCGCGTTGCTGATTTCAAACTTCTATCTTCAGCACGCCGCTGCCATTCAGATGCTCCATAAAGCCGCGCTCGTCACAAGCGTCAGCCCTCGTCCGGGCGGATGTTTCCGAAGCGGGTTCTCTTTAATAAACGCAAATTTTACTCTTCGCGCATGCAATTCGTTGTTATTCGTTCTAGTACTTGCAGTCAGTACCCGATCAACATTCAATGGCCCACTGCCGTATGACCGCCGGAGTTGTCATTCGAAACCAAAAATCCCCCGGACCCCAGATGTGAATACGTTCAATTGTAACTTTGATGACTTGCTTCAGTATTCTCTGAGATGCATTTGTATCCGGAGATTCAAATATCCAAGGGTTGTTCAATATTGAAATGACCTGAGCCTCCGATTTTTGTTCCCGCATCCGGGGTCCGGGCCGGTTATCTTATCAATGACAGCGCGATAGCATCAAGAAACAAGATAAGTACCGGCGATTCCCGTTACGGACTGTCGGTTCGACAATCTCTTCATCCTGGTTCCATATTCCATATTCTCATACACTGCCGATACAGACAGTCCCCAGAAGAATATAAGACACGTGGCCAAGTGTCCGTTTATATCAGTCGCCTCCATCTAGATCATAGCTTCCGATATATCGAACAGCACGAACACAAGCGGACGGTCGCTGTGATTGAGCCATCCTACGAGTATAGCTCGACAGTGATCGGGTGAGAAATGTGCGTTGCAAATTTTGCTTGTGTGATCGATCTTATCTCGCCAACAGGCGACTCCCGTTCAAGTGTTCTATGACTCTGCGTTCGGACCAGGCGATTGCACTCATGCAAGCCACCGACTAGCATCATTTTCAAGCTAAGTAACCGATTCAATGGTGAAATGATTACAGAAGCAGCAGCCAGAGTCATGCATCGTTACTCGAAATAAACCTTTTCTAAAAACGAATGTAATCAGTCGTTGAACTTCAGATGAATGCATGACACTCACGGCCATGCTTTTGAACTTTGTGATTTTGGAAGTTGCTCTGCCCAACTCCCTTGCCCGTAGAATCAGCCTTCGGTGATGTTCAAACCAGATTGTCCTCAAAGAAATTCTGACTGACGGAGATCCATTCATCATCATGCACTAATGCAATCGTAGCGTCGGGTGCCTATGATACCCAATCAAACAAATATCAGTGCGTTTTCGAGGAAAACGCACGGGTTATACCCACACTCGTAATGTTGTGTGGTTTGTGGCTTTCGTGAGGTTGTTCCCTATTTTCGTAAGGTTGATGGCCACCTTCGTGAGGTTGATGGTTATCTTCGGCAGGGATCACTGGGGGAACTGCTTCCCCCAGACCCCGCATGCTCGCTGGCGCTGCATCTTCGCTGGCGCTGCCTTTTGCTGGCGCTGCCTTTTCGCCGGCGCTGCCTTTTCGCTGGCGCGGCCTTTTCGCTGGCGCTGCCTTTTCGCTGGCGCGAGGCCTTTTTATTTGTATTAATTTTTCAAGCTATATAATATTTCTAAGGGACCGGATGCGCGGGGGAGACCCCCGCGGGACCCCCCTTGACGCTCGCCGCTGGGCCCACTGCGTGGTGCTCGCTCGCCGCGGGGCCCACTGCGTGGTGCTTGCCTGCGGCGACTCGGCAGAACTCTGACGGGTACGTCAACATCACGAAAAGAGAGAACCTTACGAAGTGCACGAACCTCACAACGTTACGAAAGTCGTAATCGCCCGTTTTCGAGCTCAGAATCTCCTCACCGTTGTAAATAGAAGGTCGACGAGGTTTTGGTCCCGATAATCTGGCTGATTTGGGCACAGTTCGTTATTTCCCAGACTGAAGATACATTTGGATTCGGAACAGGGCAGACCTCGATAATCGGAATGTTCCTCAAGACATGCACAGGTTCAGCTCCTCGAGCAAGTCCAATCTTTGCCGGTCGCCCGGCCAACGCAAGGATGCGATTGCTCCTCGTGATCGTGAATCCACGAAGAAACACACATTGATTTTCTCCCCAATCAGTTTCGCCGGGTGGACGATGCGGGCCGGCACGCGAGGCTCCCGGATTATTCTGGCTGTCTTCCCAAGAAAATTCCAGCTGTCCGGATGCGATAGCGCTTGCATTCAGTTTCATGGAGACATCTGCGCTGTCAGATTTCTTCGACATGCATGTCACGGCCCACGCAGAAGTTTTCACGCAGCCAGACACGAGATAAAGCTGGAGGCCTCCGTCCTCGGGGACTTGCCAGTCCTGAAAGAAGCTGAACCAACTTTCGGCGTGCTGGAGTATGTAATCTCTGAAGAGGTTGAGGCGGTTAAGGTCCGTGGAAGACGCGCCCTTGGGCAGCACTAGTGCTGCGCCAGTTTCGCCTGAATATGAGATGTGGATGTCAAAGCCGCCGGATGCGACCGAAGGGGCTCTGGACCGCTGGGTGAGTACTCCATTCTTGAGAATAGTTTCGTGCACCCTACGCCTCTGACTCCAGCGACGCCGTGACGCCCCTCTTCCGGATGCTATTGGTCGATATGCAATCGCTCGGCGGGAACGCCTCTGCAGTCCGGCGCACGTCCCGACCAAAATCGAAGTCTTCCACGGGCTCGAATCCATCGGGCACGCCGTGGTACGCGTTAATCGGGTCTATAGCGGGGCAACAGATATTAAAGACGAAATAGAACGCGCCCTGCTTGGTGATGAAGCCGACATCACCGATGCGGACGCCCTGACGCCTGTACTCTACAGGCAGATTATCCGCCGGTTGCGGATCCCAGAGCGGGAGCCCGAAGCCCTTGGTGCGGAGAAGCTTCTGGTACAGCTCGCTGTCGGTCATCGGGGAGGGTGGTATGGAGACACGAGGCTCGTTCGTGGCAAGATTGTGACCTTTTTATGGATATGATTACAGAATGTGATAGGCGCACTATGTAGTCATCGTCAGAATTACAGTCACTGCGTCCCACTTCTGAGCCACCAGAGGCTCGCGTTGGCTCTCGCTTATACGGGGCGTTCCCTCGTACCGCGAATCAAACGGCGACATCCTCTGCTCGATCCACTGGATGTCAAGGTAAGATGTCGCGACGAACAGTTTGAGGAACCCCGAGCTGACGGATTCGTCCGGGGAAAGCGAGAACTCGAAAGCGTACTCGCTGCCCATCCCGATCGTGACCGTCCCGCCGTCCCTCTCCAGCGGCGCGCGCACTTTTGTACCCTCGGGGGAGTACCACAGCTGGCGCAGAAGAAGGCACTGGATCAGCGCATTGTAAGGACAGAATGGAGTGTAGCGATACTCACGTCGATCGTATACTGGACAGGATCAAAGTAGAAGAGATACGGAAACAAATCATCGGGGGACTTGTTCCTAAGGGTGAATCCGTATTTGCCGCCAGTGACGGACTGGAATCGCGCTTCGTGATTGACCACTAGATTCCCATTCCCCGCCGGACCTGCAGTCGGATCTGGCTTGCGGGTGGGGTACTCGCCCATCAGGCGGTGAAACTCTAGCGACACATTGGAAATCGGCTCGCTCCCGTGGTGCCTCTCGAGGAAGTAGTTGAAGTGCGCGATGCCATCGAGGACCAGAGGGAGATGCGCACTGTTGCCACGGAGCGGGAAGCGCGCCTCACGCTGGCACTCAAGGATCGTCGACGTGAGCCGCTCGATGACGATGTCGTCACCCTGGGCGCGAAGAACGATCTCCGCGTTCCCAGGCGTCGGCGCCTGTACGTACTTGCGCCCCTTAGGCTGCATCGTAATGATGTCCGTCGGGAAAAGAGCGGCGATGTACGGAAAATCGGGCGGGGTGTAGACGTGCATGATCATCGCATCGTTCTTCCAGTCAGACACCACTGCGCGCGACGGAGTTTTGAGTTTGAGCGGCTGCTTGTTTTTGGTGACAAGGATCGTGCGAGAAACCTCGACGGAGTGCGCCACGAGCGTCGTCAGCTCTTTGTTGTTCTGATTATAGGCGGTGAACTCCGTCCCCGGCACAACACCTTCGACGGATCCCATGTCAACACGGAACGAGTCGATGACGTCGCTATACGGGTCGAAGTATGTTTGCTGCACTAGCGGAAAAGCGCGCTGCCCCGTCGGAGGATACCGGCCATCGAAGAGTAGACGATCCCTCCCGGCGCCACCGCAGTGAGGAGTCTGCCCGTACCAGGATGGTAAGCGGTTGAGCAGCTCGGTATATGTGGTCTTCTCGAGTTTGATGCGGCGCAACCAGGTGAGAAGGCTGTCCGTGAATCGACCATGTACAGTGTCGTCGTCGTATATGACCTCCCGTGCTGTCTCGTCCTTGCTACAGGCGGCCAGCAAGACGTGCGACTCAGCCGACGGGGACCACATGCAATGGGATTGCACCGTCGAGGCGTCATCCTTCCATAGGTGGCTGTCCAAGTCAAAAGGAACGGTATCTGAGTTACTTGCTGCATTACGCGCTGTCCCGAATTCGCGCCCCATGCCACCGGAATGGCAAGCGTCGAATATGACAGTCTGCGGAACGCATTGTTTAGCGAATAAGAGTGAGAATAGACAAGGCAACGCACGATGTTATTGCCCTTCTTCCCCGCAAGCTCCTTCATAAGCCATCCCAAAACGTAGTCGGGAATCGCATGAATGTAGTTACCCTGCGCATCTCTTGTCCGCTCATCTACCGGGCAGATCGCTTCCACCATTTCGTCTTGCGCGATCAGGTTTTCTGGCGCAGCGAGGCGGCTTCCATGCCCGCGTAGAAGAAGATCATGGTGGCATTGCCCTTGTCCGGGATATTTCGATTATCGATGAAGTGGGATCGAAATGTCGCAAGGATATTGGCTCTGGTAGCCTGCGCATCGACGAGGAGAACAATGTTGGCAGCAGGAACCCAAGGCCTCGTTTGTCTCGAGTATTCAGCAGATATCCCTGGAAAGCCCGGGCGTCATTCACGGCTCCTTGTAGAGTATTGAAGTCTTCCGACAAGTACTGAGCGGCGTGAGCTAAAACATGAGTACATGTAAATGATCTCACACACCTCATTGATGCCGACGATAAACGCAAAGACTTGAGGAAGCTCTTTAGCTGGAACCGATTCAGTCATGGACCTGACGACAGATTAAGCGATGAGTGCGAAGAGTAAGCGTTCACGCACCAGATCTGAAACGAGCTTGGGTTTGTGGATATGCCGCGGGAGTCAGATGGGTGCTTCTTCGAGGGTGAGCTGCTATTAAAGGCATCGAAAGCTGTAGACGGAGGCTATTGCATCGTGGCTGGAGCCAAACAGCGTGTTGATTTCCTGCGCAACCCTGGGCGGCGTAGAGGAGAAGGCAGTGGCGGAAGAGAGATGGTCCTGGGATTGGGGAAAGCTGGAGGAAAGTAATATTTGCGATGCGATCATGTGATCGATTGCAACTTGGTCTCCCCCACCGACGGCGGCCCGCGGAGTGTCTTGTATAAGACCAGTTTCTGTTTCAAGATCTTGATTTCATCAGATTCATGGCTTTCTAGAGCCTTCAAGCCCGAAGGCCTGACCTTCCAACCAGCATTGAGTCGTGTATACACTCGGATGTGGATCAATCGTTGACGCAGATAATACGCTATGAGCACCTCATCGCCGGCGATATTCTAGCTCACAATGGTTAATTCGATGGCTTCAGATGCTGTTTGCAAGACTGCATACAATCATTACACGCCTGGAACTAACCTCTAACGTCTCATATTGGTGCCTCGGGACGAAGGGGATATCTGATTGTTCTATCAATTTGGCGAGTCCTCGACTCGCGGATCCAGTCTTATTTTGGAGTCGAACGCTCAACGATGCTAGCTCCTTTCGGGCCGCCCTGAGCACCGCGTACATCGCTGACCACCACCCGATTATTGTTATTTAATGAACGGATTGGCGTGCCGTCACGGTTGAAACCAGATAGGGTTTCTCCTTTCAACGCCCTTCGGCTGAGGTATCTGACAGGTCTATACCGCACGGAAAGACCCTAGACCAGCTATACGCAGCGCGGAGGGCGTTTTGTCGCACATGCACGTGGTTTGATGACGAAGTCGAAACAGTCGTTGAGAAAAATCCGACTCGATTTGTATAGGATTTACTTGCGCTTGGCCTCTGAACCGGCTTCCGCCCGACCTCAAGCGATCACCGCATCATTCTACTCGCGCCTCGTCAGTCCTGTCAGTTCTGGCTCGACAGAGGTCATTCAATACAAGCGATGTTGTATCCTCCGATACCGCGCGTGCTTGGCACCACGGTGTCCGAAAGGTATGCTCAAGGTTTCTTGTCTCCTTTTTTCTAGATGAATTCAAGCCTCGGCCTCGCGCAGATTGTCGCCATTATTATGCGATACGGGTGAATTTGTGTCGTGCGAGATCCACAGGAAAAATCCACGAATTGGTTGCGCGTAACCTTCATTGAACGTACTTGGCTTGATAACCGGCTCCAAACGTACGCTGTCGGCTCGCGCAAATTGCAATCTGCTGCGCCGACGGGTTCATGAAAGTGCCCTTGTAGGACGAGTCAAATTCTCTCGCGTCTACTCAAACTGTGAAGTTTGAACCAATTTCGCACTTGAATCCTGGACGTATGGGCCTCAAAACCGCGTGATTTTGGCAGACACTAGTCGTCGTCATCGCGCCGGCGGCCACCAAGTTCGTCATTTACACCGATCTCGCCCTGGCCTGTCGATCGGAAGCTATTATGGTTCTAATGTTCTCGCATTTCTAGCGAAAAAAATAGAGCTTCTCCTTTTAATCCACTCGGATTAGAGTGACAGGTGTATACCGTTGAGTCACATTGTAAGGTAAGCCAAAGAAAAGACAGGTGGCTCGAGGAGTCGAGACTCGAGAGACATAATTGGACAATTCTTTTGGTTGATTAATGATGTTCGAGGACGTTCTAGTGTAATGGGCAAGTTAGTAAAAGAGGATCGATATATCGACGATCACCACCCGTCAGCCCTTTGAACAGACTCGGATTTACATCAAATACTCGACCCTCCTGTGGCGTTTGTTGGATGTCGGGCCCGACGACACACTGACTTCCCTTTCAAGGCTGAATGCTCCCGCCAATCACAGCAGAAATGACGGACCATTGTTGCAACTCGCTTTCCGGGTAGTGCGCCTGGCACAAGTGAAGAAGTTGTGAGGTCTCTCGAATTCAGATCCAAAAAGTGGGTGTCAGTAACGCTGAACATGCTGGGTCTGGTTGGATCATGACGGGGAATTCGAAGGAAAGAGCGTGTTGTCTATAGTTGTGAAGGCCCTTGTCCGATGCTGGCCGCTGAGCGCTGATGCCTGAGGTTCTGAAACTTGAAGGAAGCCTACTATTGGACCAAAATCCCGTTTGTTGCGGTTTGACCGTGCAAAGTCATGAAACACTTTGAATAAGCTATACTGTATCAGACTGTACCAGACTGTACCCCGCGGTACCGCCGGTACCGCGCTGTCAGATACACGCGTACAGTTGTCTGTTCCGTTCTCTCAACTTGAACTGATCAGATAATTGACGCAGATTGTTACCACTGTTCGCGCTGTTCGTTATTATTGGTTTCAAAAGTGTTATTTATTCTTGGCCACCCGTTCAAGCACTGTTCTGTTCTCGCACGTCAACACTGAATATTCATTCATCAGTCATCGTGCGTCGACACTCTGAGTTCTTGAAATAGGGATAGGAAGGACTTCGGACCGCGCCAAGTTCGTTGTACCGCCGCCATCAGCATCGGCAATTCATGGAGATGTAGAGATGGCGGGGAGGTGGGCAACAGTCCGGTCAGGAACAGCGCCATTTCAACAAGATCCGATGTTCATTCCGCCCTCATGGTGCTTCCTCTACCAAGTTTAATTACCAGTTGCGGTGTCACCATCTTTCATTTCTCCGTTTCGCGCGGGAAATTTTTTCAAAAATTTGTTCCGGAGGACATGATGTTTACCTGTGCGATTCGAGTCCTCAATCCGACTGAGTTACTCTGAGTTAGGTACCAAACAGTGGCATGGTACCGCTCAGTAACGCCGGAGCGAAATAGACTCAGGGAAAAGACCGTGATCATCATTTGATCAATCTCGTCTTCCCGACTCTCACGCCAGCCCGAGGTTGCCAACGTTCTCGCCCGAGACGCTGGATCTCGAACAAGGGCTTCTATTCAATCGGTGGATGAGTATTGAGTCTCTAGCAGGCGGCAGGCCTAGTCAAGTATACTTACGGCCGCCGCATAGCAGCAGGTGCCGTCGGGGATCAGTACTCAGTACTCAGTACTCAGTCCTTGGTCTCGATTCCTTTCCTTGGTCTTTGCAAGAAAACGACTCGAAATCATATGTTCCTGGCAAGCGCTCTCTGCCCGGCACTCTACTCTCTGCATGATGCATATAGTCTCATCAAGGAGATGTGTCCCAGTATGTCAGCTTCAGCAGGAAATGACGCTTCATTTTACGCTAATTGACATAATGCAGCATTTAGCACTCTTATTAGAGAAATACGCCGGTCATCCACTGGATGCTCAACCGCCTGGCGGTGCGCGACACTATCTCTGGCAGTGACGTTTCCCACCCTCAGCTGTTTCACATTTTCTACATCCTGCCGCCGGTCAGATTCGTACACAACATCAGATGCTTGAAATGAGGTATTTGTGTCCAGGTTTGTTCCTGAGCGCGGGTCGAATATAAAAGAGTCGGCCGTTACAGCTTCTCTTCATTGGTCTCCGCGACCATCCTCTCTTTCACTAATTATCATGGCTGTCTCTTCAGCCTCAATGTTCAGGGTCATTTATCTTGCTCTTTTCTCCGCCCCATCTCTAGCCGCCACTGTCCTCGGACCAGTGGGTAACTTGCCGATCGTGAACAAGGTCATCGCTCCGGACGGCTTTTCTCGCTCGTGAGGATTCGCGTCGTCCAATGCAAAGTTGTAAAAGCTCAATGCGTCGTTCAGCGCTGTGTTGGCTGGCGGGGAGTTTCCTGGGCCTTTGATTCAGCCACCAAGGTCCACATACAATCCCGATTATTTATTTTGTCCTTAACCATGGTTTAGGGTGCCCAATTCCTCCTCAATGTACAGGTAAATACAATGTGCCTCCGTTTCTGTCAAGAATTAACTCAACCTTATTTTCAGGACCGTCTCACGGACAACACCATGCTGCGATCGACGAGTATCCATTGGCATGGCTTGTTCCAGCGTAATTCTAGCTGGGAAGATGGGCCGTCCTTCGTTACGCGTTTGTTTATGCTCACGTTTTCTTCTCCGCATGGTTTGACACGTCGTTTGATCTCCAGAATGCCCGATGCTGCCAATAATTCGTTCTTGTACGACTTCTCGGCCCCCGATCAGACTGGAACCTATTGTATGAGCATGCCTTCTCCTACTTCTTCATCGATAATTGATACGGTGATACCATAGGGTACCACAGTCATCTTTGTGAGTGCATTCTTGCTTGCCTACACCATGAATTCTCTGAACGCGTTTTCTCAGCAACTCAATATTGCGATGGACTGCGCGGTGCTTTAGTCAGTCAGTGCTCATTATTTGTATTCCTTGTACCGTGTTTGATGCCTCAATTGGGCAGTTTACGACCCGCTTGACCCTCAACGAACGCGTACGTCGCGTCATCTTCATCCATTTCTTACCCTGAAATAATTGCTGTATCAGTGTACGACATCGACGATGGTATACAAGTTTCCTCAATGACTGGATTCGCAGCTAACACTGTTCTTAGCGACTACCGTTATCACCCTCGGGACTGGTATCACTACCCTGCACCAAGGTGCGTTTCGCGCTGACACTCATTTCTCAGTTCCTCATCTTTATTGCAGCGCCCCGGCGGTCCCTGCCGCCAACTCGACGCTCATCAATGGTCTGGGCCGCTATCAGGGCGGGTGCGTCCATCAGTTATTCTATTTATCATCCCAGCTGACACGAACGGTCCTTTGAAATCAAGTCCCGTTTCTCCGCTCAGTGTGATCACCGTTGCAAAGGGTTTGCGCTACCGATTCCGACTTGTGAACATCGCCTGCGACCCGAACTACGTCTTCAGGTGCGAACTTCATGTGTCTCATCCAGCCACCAAAGTTGGCTCATACAAACAACCACGGACAGTATCGACGGGCACAACATGACAATAATCGAAGTGGATGGTGTCAGCCACCAGCCACTCACTGTCGATTCACTACAGATTTTCAGTACGTCTGTTCAGGGTAGTGACTCTTGATGCAACGCTGATGCGCAATTTTCAACCAGTTGGTCAGCGCTACTCCTTCGTGCTCCACGCAGATCAACACATCGATAACTATTGGGTGCGCGCGAACCCCAACACGGGTATTCCAGGCTTCGACGGCGGAATCAATTCCGCGATCCTCCGCTACATCGGTGCACCCGCCGCTGAACCCACTACGAACGCCACGACCTCAGTTGCACCTCTCGTCGAGACCAACCTACATCCGCTCGTTCCTGCGCCCGGCGGCGTCCCCGGGAAGCCCTTCCCCGGCGGCGCTGATGTTAACCTCAACCTCAACATCGTCCTCAACTTTACAACTTTCCGGTTTGAGATCAATGGCGCGTCCTTCGTGCCGCCCACTGCGCCCGTCTTGCTGCAGATCTTGAGCGGCGCGCAGAGTGCTACGGACCTGTTGCCGCCTGGCAGTGTGTACACGCTTCCCCCAAATAAAGTCGTCGAGATTAGCATTCCTGGTGGCTCTCCCGGGGCCCCGCATCCGTTCCATCTCCACGGGGTACTTTGTTTATCTACCCCGTTCTCTCCTACAGCACTAACTGATGTCCCTGTAGCACAACTTCTACGTTGTTCGCAGCGCAGGCAACGACAGCTACAACTATGTCGATCCCGTACGTCCCAAATTGCCACCATAATCTACTCCATGCTAATCCATCACCTGGTGCATAGGTCATCCGTGACGTTGTCTCGACCGGCCCCAGCACGACGGACAACACTACCTTCCGTTTCGTGACCAACAATGCGGGTCCTTGGTTCCTGCACTGTCATATTGACTGGCACTTGGATATGTGCGTTATATTCTGTACCAGCAGGTACCGTTTGCTGACTCTCCGTGCAGCGGTCTTGCTATAGTCTTTGCGGAGGACACCGGACGATTCAGAAAGAGGCGAAAGAGATTCCCTCTACCTGGGATAAACTGTGCCCGATCTACGACGGGCTTAATCCTGATCAGCTCTGATATCGATCATCATCGGTGTCATTCAACTGCAACCATTCCCCACTCATTCGATTTCGATTGCCTCAGTAATAAGGAGACAATGGTGTAGAGTAATTCGAGTAACTAGTCTAAGTAGTTAACTATTTTCCAGCAACAAATATTTTTGTTTCCAACGCTTAGGAGAGTGAACCCTGACCGGAAAGGGCGGTATGTGCCATATCTTGTGTTAGACTCGTAAATCAGTAGCACTGCAGCCCGGAGGAAACGCTGCCGGTGCGGCTTTGATCGATTGTCATCAAACCTCAGCACCACAGCTACTAGTACTGTACTGGGGTCGAGTCTAATCCTGTCTAATCTCGTGTGTGCTCGTCACGGTGTGATGCCAGTGATGGGGCAGAACTTCTGAACAGCTCTTTCTCTCTGCGTTGCAACGTGCGCTTTGACTGACAGATTTTAATCCGCCCACGTGCTTGGTGCATTTGCCAGTGTACAGTCTGAATCTACCTTTTCTCTGGTGCAGCGTCGGTCACCCCTAGAAACCGGTGGACGGTTGCACACAACTCCGTACAAGTTGCAGACCGCACGAATGGCCGATGTTTGTGGAATACACGGTACGCTATATTACGCTTAGATTGGTTCTCTTTTTCCAGCTTCGTCTTCCTCTGACATGTGCACTGAAAGTAAGTAAATTTGCATCATCGTCACGCCATGATTATGCGGCTGCCGCGGTTAAAGTATGACCCATGGTCCGTGTCTTTTCTTCTTCTGACTCAGTCTCGATCGCGACTCTCTACCCAGAGAATGCCAGCCAACGCAGTCGCGCAGAACGTCTTCGGGACGATCGGTGTGTTATCGATAATACCATCATGAATCATTGTACAAGTCAGACGCGCTCCAGGTACGATATGCTGGACAGTGCAGCTGATACCGCAGTTGTGGAAGAGCTACCGTGAGAAGTCAACTGAGGGGCTGTCGCCGTGGCTTGTGTGCGTTCCCGTTCCCTTACAATGTGCGCTTCTTTCCTAGTGACAACAGCACTTTCTTTCCGTGGGTCAGCTTCACGTGGGGCATCTCTGGTGCCTCCTCGGCGCCTACTCGATCATTTTGGACTTGAACATCCCGCTCATACTTCAACCGCAGTGCTTCGGGATCCTTTCAATAATTTCTTGGGCTCAGGTACGTCATGTATCCTTCGCCGCCATCTTGATGAACATGAAGTGAATATAACTCTAGTGTCAGCACTATGGTTCTAAACGCTCACGATGGACCGCCACCTCAATGGCTCTCGGTGTCATGGCCGTCACAGGTGGTTTCGAGGCTGCCATGGTCATTGCGCTGCGCCATCCGTATCACATGCACACAGAGGCAGGCCAGAGGGGGGTACAATTCCTCGGTATCTTCAGTCCGGTGCTCATCTCACTCGCATTACTGCCCCAATATTTTGAGATCCAACGTCTGAAAGAGGTCGTCGGGATCTCGATATCATTCATAGTAGTCGATCTACTCGGAGGTCCGTTTTCTGTATTTGTCTCTTACATGACTGATGCTTTGGTAGGAGTCTTCTCGGATCTGTCCCTCGTGTTCAGAGATAAGTTCGACATCATTGCAGCCATAACCTATTCGCTCGTTATAGTCTGTACTTTTCCTTGATGCCTAGACCTTTTGAAAGTCATTTAACGCGCAATTTAGGTGTTAGACGGGCTCGTCATCGTTGCTGCGCTGGTACTCAACCCACGCGCAGCGAAGCGGCGCCAACGCGAGACAGATTTGGGGGCATCATCAGGTGCGCGGAGGAAGCTGCCTTGCCGTATTCCGAATCCGCGACGATGACGGCTGTGACGTCTCGCTGTCCGTCCGTGCTGATGGAGAGCTCACAAAAACCGGACAATCGGCCTGAGGTTCCAACTCAGATGGAGAAGGTGTGGCGTGTCTATCTAATATATCCGTACAAAATTTGTTACGAGACATAGATCGTACAGCATCGAACATAGTGGTGATCTGAGGTGGTCGTTCTTGTTGAAACTTGCGTTTTGATTCATAGGCGACTGGTTCGAGATCATTGGCTGGATCGGGCTACTGTCGGCG
>QVIE01000641.1:0-41892 GCA_013387415.1 Panellus pusillus | reverse complement strand
TATGGCTTCCAGCATTGAGGCCCGTTGCGGCTCCATGAAATTATGCAATCGCTCTGATCCTGACCCGAATCCGTCGACGGGGACACAAAGGTTGTCACTTCCCCGTCGACAGAGACACTGTACTGGGTGTTAGTGCCAGATAAGCTGAGATACACCGAGCTCCCTAATACATCAACCAAGGTTAATATTCAAATTCTCTGCAGTCGACGGCGAATAATTGATAAACCTGCCTGTGAAAGTGTACGACATGTTCCCCGGAGAAATTTCGGTGTTGTTCCCGACAAAGATCGTGCCTTGACATTGGAGGAACAGGGCGACTGAACCGTATCCCAATTTCCAGTCCAGGTTATTCCAGGGTCGGAGGCAAGATCGACAGTGACGTTATTGGACGGAGACCCAGAATTTTCGAGGACATAGGAAACCCGACACCGCGACACGCCCAGCAAATCCGACACATCTGATAGATCCCGCATTTAGATCAGCAAAACCGACACATCTCGCCGTTCCGACACAATTCCTCAGTAAACCCGACACAAATATAAGTAGCGGCCGTCAGCGCCATCATCCCGGCAATGCAGCCCGCCGAGGTTTTTCTGGGGGAACTGCTTCCCCAGACCCCTGCATTTTGCTGGCGCAGCCCTCCTGCGGGGCCTTTCCTGCGGGGCATCTCCTGCGGGGCATTTTCCGCTGGCGCGGGGCCTTCTCGCTGCGCTGCCTTTTCGCTAGCGCTGGCCTTTTCCGCTAGCGCGGGCCTTTTAAGGTTTAATTACTTAATGTTTTATTGCTTTAAATGTCGATTTTATGACATGATACGCGGGGGAGACCCCCGCGGACCCCCCGGACGCTCGCCGCTGGGCCACTGCGTGGTGCTTGCCTGCGGCGCCTCGGCAGGTCTTTGATCCACAACGCTCGGCCCGCTTGGCGATATGAGTCATGTGGCACAGTAATGTGTCGGGGTTGATGAGAATTAGGCTTCTGTGTCGGCTTTTATGCGCTGTGTCGGATTTCCTGGGCGTGTCGCGGTGTCGGGTTTCAGGGAGCCTCGAATTTTCACCAGAAGAACCGGAGCTAGGGTGGGAGGCGGAAAGGGTACCGACGGGCGCTGCTGTGGTTGGGAGAGCACGCTTCTGGTATCTTGGCAATGGTCAGATTACTCGAAAGAAGTCGAGCTTTTGGAAGATACGAACGGTGACCACTGGTCGAGGACGTCTGAACTCCACTGTCCGAGCACACGGGATTGCCATTTGAATCCGCGGCTGTGAGATCAGGGGGTAAGTTATCAGGGTTCTTCGGCAAACAGAGTGAACGCACAGCAAGCTTCATCAGACGCTGTATGATATCAGCTGGAAATGCGCAACGCGGAGTCGGAAAGAATCTTACAACAACAAAAGTTCCCGCAAGTAACGTCGCCAGATTGGCATTCGCTCGAAAAATCTGAACATTCCTGTCCATAGGGACAACAGCCCTCATCACCATCCTGGGAGGTGGCACAGTAATCACTTCACAATTTAATTCTGTGAGGCAGATGGTATCAGAAGTGAATTTTGGACACTTACGATCCAGAACAGCATGATCCCCCTGAAAAAGCGACTCATGAGCCTTGCGCCAGTTACAACCAAATAGAGGAACTCCGAACCTTCACAACAAGTATCGTCCGCATCGCAGCATGCTGCCTCTTCACAGCAAATCTCACTTAGACTGCAGCAATCTAGTCTCACCGTGAGATCCATGTGCAACAGGGGGGAAGCGTGCACATACTTTGGCCACAGCACACGCTATCATCCGAACACTCGACTCCAGATTCGCAAGTTTGACGGGGTAGTAGAAGGAGGCCCCGTATTTGTCCCGTTGGCCTCCCCTGCGCGGAAGAACCGATTTTTCGAGGCTTGAGAAGCGCCAGACGCTTTGCAGGGGGGCTATGTTCAGGGTAGACAATGTCAAGGCTGAGAAGCAACACAACAACCAGGGTCAGCATGCTTGGAAAGGGATCAGAGGATATTGTAGGAGGTGTATTTACTATTGAACCCTATACTTATACGCCGAAGCATTTAATATCAGGTGATCTCCACAGCACCTGTGTCAGCCCGACATCACCTTCGCAGCGGGCGCAATTTACTTGTGGGAAGATCGTGGCACCTAGACCCCAAAAAATGGCAGTTCAGGTTCCCCCGGCTTGGCAGTGAGATAGAAATTTAGAACCAAGTGTAGCCTCAGTTTCATAAGGTCTGCAGATCGCTCCAATCTTGAGCTGCGCCGAGTCTCGGCTCTGGAGACAACTGGAATAAGTATGTCTGCTCAGAACTTACTACGCGTATAGGCGTAGAGAAAAATTAATCATGATTGACACATTGCACAGCTGCTTTTGGCAGAACGTGGGTCAGCCTTAGTCGGATGAAAACCAGCAGAAGGACATATTAAGTTATTAACGCCGGCCAAGCTGCAGATACGCGATCACGTGACCACGCTTCAGCGGCCTGATCTTTGTTTTCTTCCCATTGTCGCTACTGGAGCACATGGAGGGCGCTGGAAGAGCAGTGAAACCCCACATAAGCCGCGCATTCCAAGACCATGCAAACCCTGGCTTCGACTCGAGTCGACGGTTCTGACATGAGATCACTCAGATTGGCTAATCATCATGAACCGTTTTGACGCGATCGGGAAGCCAAACATTGTCCTCCCGATCAAGATGAACATACCATTCATGTAATGGCTGGAAGTCGTATCTTCTCGATGTTGTTCTCCGGAGATCGACTCGGAATCCATGCGGAGAACAAGTTATGTAGTTATGGGCCATGTTGAAGTAAGTTCACAGTGCATAATACGTGTTAGAAGTTACTACTCGGTGTATGGCCTCATGGCAGTCAGTGCGACTCAATAGAAAGAATCATTTCCATCGCGGAAATGTGCTCGAGCTGCCCGGAAGCATTTCTTCCCGCACAACAAGACGAGAATAATAAGTATTCCCAGCAACGTCAAAAAAACTGCAATAAGAACGCGAGAGAGACCTGGCGAGGACACTGCATTTGTGGAAACAACAGTGCCATTGGCTGCCGCTGCGCTGGAGGGGAGAACACTGGTGTCTGAAGATCAAGAATCAGAAGATCTGGAGTCATGGTTAAAGACAATTTCGCAAGGATACTTACGATGACCACCCGAGGCTGTCGCTGCCATGCTGGAGGGGAGAACACCATTATCTAAAGATCCGGAATCAGAAGATCTGGAGCCATGGTTAAAGACAATTTCGCAAGGATACTTACGATGACCACCTGAGGCTGAGGATGATTGACTGCTGTCCAAACAGATGGGATCGCCATTCGAATTCTGGGCTGTAGAATCGACTCTGTTAGTTCCGAGCAGGCTTAAAAAAGAAGATAGAAAACCGAACGAACAGCAAGTTTGCCCAAATGCTGTATGAAGCAGTGAGTCAGAGAGATGGAGCGCAAGCCGGCGAAGTTCATACGACAGCAGAAGTCCTCATCGCCACAAGGGACAAAGCCGGATGTGTGGCATTCGTCTGAAGAGTCTGAGCAGTCTTCACCATAGGGACAACAGCCCTCGTCTCCGTTTTGGAGGGTTGTACAATAATCGCTTTGTAACCCGATTAATCGAGGCGGAGGTCATCTCGAATTGGAGTTGTATCCTTACGTTCCAGGGCAGCATGACCCTCCTGTGCGAAGTGATGAGTTGGCGGTCCGAGGACTCGGAGTTGCAGAAGATATCATCCGCACCTTCACAACAGGTATCGCTGGCATCGCAACACATCGTCTCTTCACAACATATGGAACTCCCACTACAGCAATCTAATTCCACCATTGCAAACTGCACGGAACAGAGGAAGCAGAGGAGCACATACTCTCGCCGCAGCACTCGTCGATGTCCGGACACTCTATTCCAGATTCGCAGGTTTGGCGTAGCGCGAGGAGTCCCCTGATCAGCCCGGTGTGCCTCTCCTGCCCAAACGAGCTAGTCTTTCGAGGCTTGAGGAGCATCAGACGCCTTCCGGGGGGACTGTGTGCCGAATAGACAGCATCACTCAGGAGGAGCACAACCACAAAGAATAATACACTGGAGATTGGATGAGAGAACATGCCAGGACTCAGGAGGATGCGCACCAGCCAGGGCCCAGGATGACAGGATATCAAGGCTTTTTATTATACTAACACCCCGTGATTCCCACAGTTTCCGGCACCTGTATATCTCAACAGCCTCTTGATTTACGAGAAACACGGAAGATCGCATCGGCACACAAACGTAACTTGTAATGGCGTTTCGTGTCCTCGTCTCTGCAGCAACACTTCTTCAGCTGTTCAACAGGCTTGGTGCTATCGCATGACGGCCCTGTTCAACTCCACGCCGCGGACCTTCTCAGAGTACATGTGGCGTATGTTTTTCAGTGTGGGAAAGGGACTGGTGATAGTAACCAAGCCTAATCCGCACAATCTGTTCGGGGCCGGGCCACACCACTTCGCCGTCCAGAAACACACGTTCAACCAGGAATGGTCCAATGGAATTATGGAATCATCGCGACACTTTGGCTCTGCCTAGGGCTGCCGGTAACTTGTATGTGTTGTTGTCCGAGTCGCTCCGTTTCACGCTTGTCGAAGCAGAATCCCCCGTAATGATATTGACTTCCAACGAGATAAGCCTCTACTTATGGTGTATCTGGAGGAGTTCATCACTGGTTAGGTTGGTGTGAATAAATTCCCAAGAAATCACAGAATTGACCCATAACTGTATCAAATATGATTTCTATGTTCCCAGAGAAGAGGGAGCCTACAGAAGGCATTCAGGAAGGGTGGGGCCTTCAACTACTCAAATAAAAGTGTTACCACTGGGAATCGAACCCACGAGTCGATAAGATCACGTGGATCGGACGGGGTTCGTGTTTGGTCGCCGGCCCCGGTCCGGACATCGGCATAACACTGTACAGCATCATCAAACCGGCCCAAATTCCAGTTTCACACGAGTGGTCCACTTGTGGTCCACCCGGCACCAGCTAGTCGCCGATACTTAATAATGGAATTAAAGAAAGCCAAGAAGAAAGCGAATGTACAGAAAACAGGCTAACACCGGCGGCCTTCACAGTCACTGTCAGAGTTCGCGCGTCAATCGAGTACTGCCAGTGGGGACAGAACAATCAGCGGACAATCGAATGTATCCAAAATTATCCAGTCTCTAGACGTTATCATTATCCTGCAGCACGCTCCGAATCTCGATCGACCGGAGGGATAGCGAAACGCAACCGGCGGTAAAATTCGACCTCTTCCTCGTCATCCGAGTCAGAAATTACCAGAGGGGCCTCTTCCCATTCTCCCGTTGGCTCCACAATCCGGAATATCCGGGTTATCCGGCGCGGACGTTGAGGTCTCGCGAGGCGCAGAGCCCGCAGCAGTTTCTCGACGGAACTGACCCATTCCGAGACAGGCGGGTATTCGAATCCTGAAAAAAGTGCTAATGGGAGGCCGGAAGCAGCAAACTAGATACCTACGCACGGATAACTTTGAGGTCGCCCACTTTGTCAGCTTCACTGGCGGGGGCTAAGGTAGGGAATTCGAATGCAGAAATGTGGGCGGGCAAAAATGTGGAGTTGGACGAGCCTACGGCAGCACTATCGGTGGCTCTCCGCTTCAATGCAGGACGCAGAGGGTGTGTCTCCGGCCGTGCTCGACCCCTCTTTGATGCCAATGTGCCGCTTGTGTCGTTGGAATCTCCAAACGAGCTCTGCGACAAAGTCTGTAGAGGCTTGGAAGTTTGTACTTCCTTGCGGAGGTCCTCGGTAAGAGGCCGCAGTATTGTACGGGAGGCGGAAAGAGAACTCGTGCTCCGAGTGCGCTTGCGTGTTCTTCTGCCGGTGAGATCAGGAGTCCTCACGAAAGACATCTTGAGAGCGGGATGAGGAGTAAAGCTCTTGCTCGCACCTCTCTTTTACGTCGCGACAGTGACTGCGGAAGCTGATCGAAAGCACGGCGTGTAAGTGTCTGTTTCATCCACTGTTTCCTACGCGGTCGGACGCGAGGTCAGCGTCAGGTGCTATACGCACAACAGAGAAGTTCGTCGTGTTCAATCCAACAGCAGTAAACGGGGAACCTCCTGACAGAAAAGTATGGGGACGGTTCAACTTTGATGTAATTAATTCAACACGCCACCTACGCCGCTGTACTTGCTTGCTGTTAGCCTTACGAACGTTTGTCACGGCTGTAATGGAATCCTGAGAGTTATAGATGCGCGCGTGTTGAAAATAATAGTGGAAAACAGGAGCACTCAAAAGGCTATAGAAACGCTCTGGAGCAGGCGATGGTGATCATGTTTTCACGACGTGCTCTTCACGTCTGGCTTGGAGCTGTCAAGCGACACACCGTTAATACGAGTTCAATTCAAATCCCCACGGTTGAACCGATCGTTCTCGAATGCGCAATATTGCTTGCTACTTATGTCGTGTCTACCGACGCGGAGGCAGTACATGCACACGGGCGTCGATCTTCTCCGCTGTTTATCCATGATCGCAGAACCGCAGCCCCGGACGCTGTCGCAGAGCGGAATTGGTCGATTGGTAGACCAACAAGTCCAACCTGTTGCGGAGACTTTTTTTCCGAAGTGGTAGTTTGCAAGCCTTGAAAAGGCTCTAGCACTGATGCTGACTCTGATCGAGCGCGAACGTTCTATTTCTTGATTTCGAATTTCAATTGATTGTCATTCATCGAATATTCATCTCGGTTGCTGATTTGTACCCCGGCAAAGGACGCATTCAATAAGGCCACGTTTCTCGTTTTCCCTCTCGGTCTCTCCGTACGCGAAATCCAACCCGACAATGCACAGGTAAGTCATTCCGGAGCAGTCATGCAACTCGAATTTGGAGTGGGGGACAGCGATTTCGGCGGCACGCAAGAACCTTCGAATTAATTTCGACAATATCACGCAGACCCATCAATTAAGCGTTCAACTATCAACGGCGTCAACATTCCCAACTTCGTCCCTTCCACCTCAAAGTCGAGGAACATGTCCTCGTGAAACCCGCCCTGCTGAACAACGACCTCTACTTTGGGATGGTGCTTCTCCAGAATTTTGCCAAATTTGAGGATATCGTCTCGCATACACTCCGCTTCCCCGATGGTGATTAGTACAGACCCTACAAGTTGCTCGACGCCGTTGAACCACGCGGGCGAAGCCTTGGATGCCTCTGCAAATGCACGGTACTCCTCGGGGAACCCCTCCACGATTCGGCTACCGATCCAGACGAGGCCGTCGCGTGGCATGTAGTCGACTCCATCGTTTTCGTCATATGATGGAGTCTCGCCAAGGAGGCCAACCCAGGGGAGAAAAGATGTGCCGAGCGAATGGGCTCGGTGAGCGTTAGCTCGGGGACAGCGGGGTGAGGGTGAAGAATATGCGAAAAGAGCTGGATGATGAGATTCCCGCCCGCGGAGTCGCCCGCCAGTTGAAGACGATTCGGTTGTACACCCGCAGCGAAAAGGAATTCGACAGCACGGCGCATTTGCACGAGTGGCTCGGGGAAGGCGGCTTTTGGCCACAGAGCTGCCAGGGGAAGTATGCAGCGTTTCTTGACCGAGTAAGAGGTGTTTCACATACAGTAACTGAGCATAACGATCCCAGGCTCCACTCCCTTCTTCTCCATTTCCTGACGAACGTGCTGCCAGAACATCAAGGCAGAATTTGGCGGAGGCAGCGCGTATCCACCCCTTGATCATGAGGATTTGTGTGTTGAGTAGCAGCTTGCAATGGGAATGAACCACTGACCGTGGACGAACAACACAACATGATCCAGCCTTTTAGGGCCCAGCCACAAGAGCCTCGCGTCACCACCAAGCTCATCCACGACGACGGGGAGCTTGACGTGCTTCGCCCACTTCGAATACACGTCAAGCGTGCTCCCTACCTGCGCCTGAATCTTCGTGATGTGGAACGTTTTGAGCATGTACCTCGCTACCGCGTCGACCACGATGCGTTTCATGCTCCTGTGCTTGTTGTACGGTGCTTGAGTAGTCGTCAATACCCTCCATAACACCACAGCAGCTACAGGAGGAAAGAAGCTATGTAAGACCGGGATATGGGGGGTTTTCCAGAACCGTACGCAGCGGGATCATTGCCGCAAACATAGAAACTGAGTCGAGCGCACCCATGGCTGTAGGGACGAGAAAGCAGCAGGTGAGAGTCAAGCAAGAGATAAATGTCTGACAGGCGATTTATATCCTGATAGGTGGGATATAGATCATAGGGTCAAAGTTCTTCATGGGTATGGGTGCCGAGACACAAACCCGCATGCATACCCGCCGCAATTGTGTGCGGGTTGGTTAGGCAACCCGCGCTACCTACTCGCGTGTCGACGGAAAACCGTGCGTGTTTCACCAGGTGGCTGTTTCGTTGAACCTGGCTGGTGGAATCTGCAGGAAAAAACGAAGTGCGCGATACGGGAGATTATATAAATCGTTCTCGCTGTATATACATACTACTTATCTCGGTTGACCGATTGATACGAATCCTTCCTGACATTCGACCCAGCATCAGTTCGTATGTCGGTGCACATTGCATGATGAAAACTATGATTATAAGTCATCATCGAGGCCTTGAAGGCGCATTCAATGCTGATTGCAGGCTCAGACGCGTCAAAAACGCGTTCATTATCTCATACGACGGTGTTCAACGGCAGGGTATTGAGTGCCACGTGACCGTGAATCACGATTTTGATCATAGAAACCCACCTTGCCACCCGTCCGTAAGAACTTGATGAGCCGCTGAACCATACATTACCTTCACGGGGAAGTAATTAAACCCGTCTCTGCAGACTCTGCCCACTGGATGCTAACTAAGATGCTAACACGTAATTAGTAATTACAGCGGCACATGAACCAACCACCGGCAAATACTAGCTGGATCCTAGGATTGTGACGGTGAACACGACTTCCCTTTCTGAATCTTTCTTCTAGTTCTCTGACTTCCTGGACGTGCTTTTAACTGGGAGCCGTGGTAAAGAAACTTGCATGATGATTTCAGTTACGTTCCCGTTTTTTTTTTTGTGCACCGGTTGAAAAATATAGAACCAACCG
This sequence comes from Panellus pusillus, assembly GCA_013387415.1. Taxonomy (NCBI): domain Eukaryota; kingdom Fungi; phylum Basidiomycota; class Agaricomycetes; order Agaricales; family Mycenaceae; genus Panellus; species Panellus pusillus. The sequence goes on along the minus strand of QVIE01000641.1, from coordinate 32,830 downwards.
CCCAACTACGCCACGTTGCTCTAGTGGTACTACCAGGCACACTGGCCTCCGTCGATCTTGATGCTGAAATGAAACTCAGACAAAGGCTTTACTTTCTCGGTGAGTGAAACAAAGACGTACTCGCTTCCGGTGCAGAACGTCGATGCATCGGACGCCAGAAACAGCGCGAGGCCGCGCAGCTCATCAGGGCGTCCAAATCGGCCCATTGGATTCTGACTGCTCAGTTTGGCTTCCAGACCAGGTTTAGACAGGAACGAGACCCGGGTTAACCTGAGGATGATTGAAACGACGGGAGCGAAATCGAGGTGAATCTCACGTACTCCGTGATAATGTATCCTGGACTAATGCTATTCACCCGGATGCCTTTCGGAGCGAGCTCACATGCCAAAGAGCGCGTCATTTGCGCGACTGCTGCCTTGCTGGCGTTGTATGCCATAGAACGAAGACCCTTCAAAGAATACTTCCGTTTCTGTTTCAGAGGACGGGAGTTCGAGAGGAACGTACGGGATTGGTGATACTGGCGCTAATGGAAGCGGTCAATATGATGCTCCCTGGGGTTCCAAAGCGCGCCATCTGCCTTGCTGCGGCCTGGACGGTGAACAAAGCGCCGAGCGTGTTGACGTCAAACATCTGTATCAACGTTGCGGAAATTGCGGGCTTTAATCAAGAAAACAACCACACCTTTTGAAAATCCTCAGCACCATACGCGAGGCAGTCGTCCACAGCGTAGATACCCGCGTTCGCAAAGCAAATGTCGATTCGTCCCTCCCGTGCAGAGAGGATCTCCACCGCCGACCACATTGCTTTCTGGTCCGTCACGTCCACACTGATGTACTCGAACCGTCCTTTTTTCTGCTCGGCCTGTAGTTCAGGGAGCTCGTTGACGTAGCGCTGCACGGTCAGCCACTCATTGTCGGGTTCCGCTGGAAGATCGAGGCAGTACACGGCGGCAGTGCCCGCCTCTGCGAGCGCGAGCGCAATCTCGAGCCCGATGCCTCGGTGTCCGCCAGTAACGACCGCTACGCGGCCGACGAGCGAAAATTGCGCAAGAGCGGTGCGCGTGGGAGATGCGCCTGATAGAGCAGTCTCTACTCCTGGACAATGCTGCATGTGCGTACGAGGGGAGCGCCCTGCGTGTGGGGACTGGGTGGCTTTGCCGCATCCCACACTATGAAGGGGTGCCGCGGTCCCACGTCTAATTGCAGCAAGATGGCTGGCCACCCCGTGGTCAACGTAAGTTCTCTGGACTCCGATGGAATGACGACCAGTGAGAGACTTTACCTGATGTTCCAAGCAATGGACCCATGAGCTCCAGCCTCCCGCAGATTTCGGTCCGAGCAGCAGCAATCGCGCTGAAAAAAAAGAAATCGTGTGTTTTATCGTTTCGCGACAAATTCAGTAGTCATGGATGATGTGAATAAGCAGCAGGATTGCAGGTTTTTATGGCGAAAACTCGGAAGAGAAAGTTCAAGATTGAAGTAAGTACCAAAGACTGTGAAAGACATGACCTGTGGTCCGTGCGCGGGATCCGTGACGTAAGCTCTGATCTCTTGATCTTGCCCGCCACACTAGCTGCATGCGCACTGCGTGCATGCACTGATGCAGTGCCATGTACAGCGAACATCCGAGTCGGGCGCGGTAGGTATGCAAGTTTCAGCGGAAAATGGTTCGTGCAATCCCAGTTAAATGCAGTGCCAGCGTGTTTCGTCCTTCACATCCGAGGAGCGCGCTGCGGGCCGTAATAACGCAGGCGAGATGATCGATGTATGAGTCAGAAGAAGCCGCTTGAGCCAAACTCTTTTTCTTTCTGCACAATGCTCTCCACGGTCGTGGACTACGTGTCTCGCCGTGAATCGGGCTTGACGAGGCCCTCCTGGGGAATCTCAGTTCCTCTGCTGGCACTCCTGTTGGGTCGATACGGAGCCTCGCACCAGTATCACAAAATGGCCCCCCCTCGACAACTCGAGAGGAGTACGAACTCACGACAGAAGAGGTGGCGCCTCCTCCTGGAGAAGATCCAGAGTTGCGGCTTCCTGACCGCGTGTCGTTGTGCATTATGATCGCTACGAACGCTCTCTTGCAGGTCCGTGCGCCCGCCGCGCCCGATAACTGAAATATAATGGTTTCTTAAACTTCGAAATGACAGTTCTCGTTCTTCGTCACGGTTTCCTCAGCAAGCTCGTATGCCGAATATCTCGGGGTTCTGCTTTATTTTCCGGTCTGACGATCGGTATCCCGACCTTATTCTCTGGTCTGATGCTCATACCTATGAGAAAAATCGATGAAGGCACGTAAACACAACGATTTATGCGCTTTTTGTATGCTTCATTGACGCGTCAAACCAGGTCGGTACACGCGTCCCCTCCAGATTGTTTGGATTTCATTGGTTCTCGGCAACATCCTTCACGCCGTGGCCTACAAGGCGAAATTCCTATATCTCATACTCCTCGGCCGGATTGTGACCGGACTAGGGTTCACCGGATTCATGTACACTAAGCGGTACTGTTCAGATCCCCGTATCATCGGAATCCGTCGCCGTACCGCACTAGCCAGCTGGCTCGTTTTGGGGCAGGCTTTCGGGTTCAGCGCTGGGCCGTTCATCGGAGGTCTCCTCTACAAAGTAGGTTTCCCAAATCCGGTTTTTAACGGGTACACCAGGTATGTTTTTCAAACGTACCCGACTGTCGCAAGTACTCAATCAGCCGGTCAAAGCCCTGGATGGGTTACATCTTCATTCTGGGTTCTATTCGCCGTCGCCAGCACATATCTGTTCCACGATCTACCAAAACCGCACCGCCTCTTCACCTCGTACTCCGTTGAAGCGCCCCCTCCCGCACGGACATCAGAAGAAACAGTAGCGCAGCCCAGTATCGCCTCTCTCACAGGCCAGCAATGGGGCGTGATCTTGTCCATGTGCTGGACCTCCATGTCTTGTTTCTTTATCCTCGGAAGCTGGGAATCCAACATCCCCGTCTTCACCGCCGCTGCTTTCGGGTACACGCCTTACGCTGCGGGCAACTTCATCGCTCTCGGCGGCATCGCCACGCTCCCGTTCCTCCTCACCAGCGTGCGCTACGCCCCGCGCTTCCAAGATCGCAGCACGCTCGCGCTCGGTTCGATGATCGGCAGTGCGGGGCTGCTCCTCACGCTCGTACTGTTGTGCACGGATAAGGTGGTCTTTGGGTCGTTCTACGTGTGCTGGTTTCTCGTCGCGCTCGGGTTCAACCTCGCTAGCACATGTACGCTCAGCTTATTGTCCAAGCAGTTCGCGACTGGGGGTCCGGAGTGGAACGTGCGCACGAGCTTGGCGATTCAGTATAGCAACTATGCCGGGCGCGTTACTGGTGCGGTGTTGGGCGGCGCAGGGGTGGGGATGGGGATGCGAAACTACGTTGGGGTGCAGATTGCGGTGGTCGGAGTTGGGGCAGTGCTTCATATGATGTTTTGGAAGGAATTGAAGGCGAAGACCGGGTAACTGGGCGGGTCCGTGGGTGGGTATAGATTACAGATAAACAGAAAGGTTTATGGTTCATGAGTCGCTCGGCCTAGGAGGCTATATATAGCATATATCTGTTTGCGAGTTGGACTCGTTCAGGGCTTGAAGCTGATTGAATACATACTCCGAGGCGTGTCCGATCCCTGGCCGTTGGCGGGTATCATAATATGCATGGAACCAGAGATACGGGAGTAGACACAGAAGGGCGGCAAGAAAGAAATCGGAAGGTTGGCTTAGCGTCGACAGTGAGGAGGCACTGGAGACTTGGCAGAGGTTAAAAGTTGGTTGTAAAAATTTCTTACCAGAACCATCCAAATCAGCGTACAGTGATCAGTTGCGATGAATGCACATTTGTCGCATGTTATTTTGTTCACGAGAATCAGAACCCTGTGGAGGATGGGTAGGTGTTGCTGACGCCTGGAGACCACAGGCCGAGAGCGTCGACGTTTACGACGAAAATTAGTAGCTACCCCGCTTAGTAGGTTCTTGAATGATTAAGTCTGGTACATTCAAATTGCAAGTGGCATTGCTGCGAACGTTGTCATCGTCTTGCACGCCGGATATATTGTACTTGCTTCGCTTGCGGTTGTCCTACGAAAAGTAGAATACTGCATAATTGCACGTGGCACGTACTTCAAGTGACTTCAGAAACCTTTGCGCACCATGCGCCGTTCCCTTTCTGCCAATCTTTCGTGGTGCGTACCTGGCCCATGACCGCATAGTCTGCGTATCTGACTGAAAAAGAGAACCACGGGTCTGAATGTGCGACAAACGCGTGAAGTGCAAGTGGCTCTTGATATTTCTCTAAAAGTTTATCCGCTTCGGCGATGGGCAACATGCACTCATGCCGGTCCCTGGGGCTGGATACCTATTGAGTGTCCGCTTTTCACCGCAAATTTCGCTGATTTCATCTATGAAATTCGGTCAGAGCTCGTTGATTTCCTCTATTTCAGACGAAGTGTTTATAGAAGCCCATTTTTGCGTTGTCAGGCTCATCTTAGGCTCATTTTTTCTGCTCCGGGCCTGCCGCAGGCGCTTTCCCGTGCTCTCATATGGTTGAGAATTCGACTCTACGACCTATCAACCGTAAAAATCGCACCGCTTATTGGCTATATTGGTTCCAAGTGTTTTCTCCTGCTCCGCGCGATTTCCTCTATATCGGACGGAGTCTGACGCCCTTTGCGTTGATTTTCTCTATTTTGGGTAAGAAAAGATAAGAACGAGTTAACGGTCGACTCACACAAAGCCTGCGTCTTCAGAATTACCCTACGAAGATCACAAACGAGACACTGGTTTCGAGTATACTTACCTTCAGCCGTGACTGGTACGATAACTGTTCGGCAACTGCTGGTCGACGCTCTTCGAGATGTTGATTTGTCCGGCGATGTCGCAGATAGCCAAGGCGACGCGCAGACTGAATGTCATTACGATAAAAAGCAGGTAGTGAGCAGGTATAACGAAATCCGCGTAGCTGGCGAATACGATTCCTGACGTCGCTAAAGAGTGGGACGCTTCAGAAGGCTTCAGAGCGCTCGATGATCTTTCAAGAAGCAAGATCGCCGAACGATACCGCTACGATACCCGACAAGTTATTCACCGCGATACACGTCCGACGCCGTCATTTTTTTTGGAATTATTCCCGGAGGAAACTGAGCGGAGACAAAATTATCCACGGAACTTGGGCCGAGCGAGCGTCGAACTCAAGAATAACTTTCCAAGGTTGGTGTATGGATGCCTCGCGGCAGAGAAGTACAGTCTCCGACCGAGATGCGGCGGCCGATGTGGAGATGCATACCTGCCAGCCGTTACTTACTGTCTGGCATCAAAACCACGTTGTATATAGAATGGACCGTTTTTTGTATTTGGAACCAGATTGGTGACTATAAACCTCCCTGGACGATTTCAATGGAGTTGAGTGGCGCATGTCGAGGTCGAACAACGAGGCCGCTAGTAGACAGAATTCAAGGTGTCAGCTTGAGCCATTGCGCTGGACAGTGGACACACCATTACACACGGGCGCCGTTTTCCGACTTCGATGTATAATTATTGTTGTTGTTCTCTGCACAGGACAAGCGGAAATCGCACACTGACGCGTCGGAAAACAAGACCTTCAAGTTGCTTCAAGGCTTGTCTCCACTTGAGATGGGCGGGTGGCACTGTACGAATGATTTGATTCTCAACCTGGTCCTCGTTACCAACATCAAAAACCACGGAGACACTTTCCCACCGAATAAACTTGGACCAAATGCGTATGTGCGCTTCGCGCGAGGACGCGAGAAAGATGGACGTCGAGGACAGGTAAGTCTAGGTTATTAGGTAAGTTGTAACATCCCCGTTCCCACGCTGCAATACTTTAGCGTTTGATTCCATGCAGTTTTGCCATAGCCTCGCATTACGCAAAGGACTACGTTATAATTGTTTTGTCCTTGCAGGCGGGAGCGTTGGCTGTGCTTGGCACCGCACCTCTCTCTCCCCGTCGAGGCCGCCAATGGATGACCTCGGATCCGGGAGACCCGTGAGCGGGATGGAGAGAGACGGAATTCCAGATCTGCGCGATAGGCGGTTGCGGGACTCCGTGTGCACACGAGCGGGCCCGAGACCTGCAGTCGACACCGATATTCACCGTCCGTCGTCGGCTGAACTGTTCAGCATGTCGGAAGCGCCCGACAACCGAGCCACGATAGCCATAACGGCGATCGTCGCTTGTCCGACAACCCGCCCGCCCCACAGCCTCCCACAGCTAGCTGCGGCTACAGCTTGATGGTCGTATCCCAGATAGGATATATGTGCAGAGTCGGGACACAGCGAGCATTTTTTCCCGGCTTCGGGCCGCCAGCCACAATGTCGAATAAGTGCAGGACGCTCCCATGAGACGGAGTATGAGCCTAATAATACCGGGCGGTGCCTTGAAACCCAGAGAATCGGAATCCAAGATGTCGAAGGCTGACCTCGGGTGACGCCATAATGCGGGGGATCAAATGATGAACAGCGATACAGACACTTTTGGAGTGAGTTCCCGAGAAACCGGAGGTAACGGGACGAAGTCCCACAAGTGCACCAAGCAGGCATGGAAACCCATGGAAACGGTGACAAGAAATACCTGTCAGGAATTTCTACTTAGCTGTTGGCCATGGTTTGACCGTCGGAAGCGCATCCCGTATGGACACTGGTGTTGCGGAATGGGGTTTTCGAATCGGTGCGATCTCATGTCCATCAGTCACGAGATCGCTACGCTTTGACATTCCGTGGTTTGAGGAGTTCCGCGTTTGTCAGTATTTCGATCGAGGGAGCCGTTCGGATCGAGTGTTCCTGAGAACACAGAACAGATAAGTACGGCGACAACAATTTTTGACAACGAGCCCAAATAGGTTTGGTGGGAAGAAAGACGCTAAAAAGAGACGAGCGTCGTTACATCGTTACGGGCAGAGTTCTGCGTTTCTGCTAGTGCGGTCGGAAAGAACGAGGCCGCCAAGAACGCCTAGGCGGGCCCATAGCGGAGGAGAGGTGGGGCTGGCCTACATTTTGGCAGTGAGGCCGGCGCTTCGAGGGATAGCATGTAATTTAAGACTATTTGGGAACGGAATACGTACGTACGTACCACCCACAAGACAATAAAGCGAAATGCAGGAAGTGAGGTGCGGCTCGTGAGAATATATGTGGGGAAAGGAGGGCCGCCCGGTAAACGGTTTCTTCGGCAAAGATTTTTTTGGCCGTTCTGGTAGCGGAGATGCGCATAGTGCGGAAATTGAAGAGGCCAAATGCCGATGGTTGGCGAGGGCGCTCAAGAAGTCTTGATTTTCCAGGTATTTTAGGGATGCCGCGCAATTCCAGCTCAGAAACAATTTTCCCGGTTGCAGAATGAGGCTTTGTCGTGACCGGGGCTGCCACTCCTGATGTCAGAAGCAACGATGCATCGACAATAGGGTTAAACGAAGCGAGTAGCAGAAGGAGATCCAGCGGAATGTCCCGGAAACATACGTACCAGATAGACAATCTTACACGAAGCACTAGATTCCGCAGCGGGCCAGAAAGTCGGTAGAAAATCGCGTAAGTCTTTTGCCTCGATGTTCAGAATGTCTTGCGAGGGTAATTAACGACGGATCGACGATACGAGCTGCAGAACTTTCGTCAAAAGATTTCGGTGCGAGTTAAAGGAAAGAAGGGCGCCGAGAACCTAGTACAGAATGTGAGGCCCCGTGAAGCCCCCGCCAAGGATGGTCCAAAAAGTGGCTTTTCAGGCCGAGAAATTTGGAATTTCCTTGTCCAAGATCCGGTTTGTTCAGGCCCAAATTTGCTCAGTCTTGTTCGTGTGAATGAATTTTTGAAGAACCGAACTGGAACGTAGGACTGCCTAAGTGATATTTGAAAATCAGCCAGCGGTAGGTTAGCAGAAATTACAATCTACCTAGGAGAATCCGCCAACCTGATGTTGGTCGGACGAAACCAGTCTACCCAAATCAACCTGAGGTATCACCGTTTGATTGAGAAATTCAACCTAAGATAATCATCTAATGTCTTTAACCAATTTCAAGGGTGGAATGGGCACCACGCACGATATAAGGTTAGAGGTGACGTTCAATAACCTATAGACAGTTGCAGACTGCCATGGCCCATGGATTACAAACAGGTGCCAACTCACCGTTGGTAGCCTGAGAACTTCAAGCAAAGCGGGCTCCATAGTGGCTTTTCCTCACGTCAAGCACGGACTCAGACCCGGTGTATCCTTCGAGCATATCTAGCACTCCACGCGCCTGAAGTTCCAAATCCATTGGAGGAGAAAGTTACAGCGCGGGCCAGTGTGTACAGCAGGGCTTGGGGTCTTGGTGTTGGGGCTGTTCTGGGAGCCTGGTGGCAGCAAGGCGGAGCGTCGGATGCATGTATAGGAGAAGATGCAGAATTCAATGAATGTAGTAGAGGAAACAGTAAACGAAGAGAAGGGTTCAATTCAAGGTCGATTCTTGAGTCGATTGTATAGAGTTGCTCCTCCGGAGGAGGAACAACGATTCTCGGTCGATGAGAGTCGATGAGTCTGGGAAGTCAATTTTCTCATGTCAGAATCGGATCAAAATCAAAGCTGAAACTACATAGTGATTTCCCCGATTATCGAGTCGAGCAAAGGACCTCGTCAGCCTATCTAGAAACATCTCATCTCAAGCAATGGTAGAATATGGCACATCGTCGGTCGATAGGCTGGCACAAGCAGGACAGAAGAGCTCCGAGAACCACCCGAGCACCCAACTTGGCAACAGGTGGCACCCGCTATTCAAACTCCGAATCAACTCCGAATGACATCACCGGTGAATTTTTTCGCTCTGTCCTCCACGTCGTCTCGACCGTTCCACCGCCAAATCTGCTAAAACCTGCGGCGTCGTACTCGCTGGACGACCCAGGAGCACAACTGCTACCAAGATTACCGACCAGAAAAGAAACAAGGACCTTCGTCTCTTGACCCTTGAGTAGGTTGTGTCTCTAGCACGAAATCCAATCTGATCTCCATCGCGCGCATCGCAGGTGGTCGTCCGTACGAGGTCTGTATTTTGCTCGCTTTTACCGTCTTTGGATCCTTACCGATGGCCCCAGGTGAACCTCCCTGACAGGACCTTTTGTCGCCGTAATTTCTGGGTGTTTTACTAAAAAGACACCCACTCCAAATTGTTTCCCTCAAACCCAATACCCCTCAAGCCCTTTTCTCGTAGCGCAGGGAGCGAGGACCCCGCGCCTACTGACAACACCTTACCCGCACCGCCTTTTTCCGCCCGGATCTCGCCACCTCGACCGCGGCGGTTCACAATCTCCTCTATAGCAAACACCATCCTCTCCAGCATTCGGCCGCACACGCGACCACCCTCACCCTCAAAAGCTCAGGAATTGCAATGTCACGCGTGCAGACTTTCCCCGCGACCTCTCCAATCGATTTTGTCTCCTCCCAGTGTAGCCGTGGCGATGGCGTACCGTGGTCCACCAGCACCCTGGTGGACGTTATTTCCTCTTCCCCGACGTTGCGTCTCACTGCGAGCCAGCTGGGGGGGCCAACCTCCATCTCCACCGACGAGGACATATTCCCGTCTCTGCCGCCTCTCCTGCACGGCCATCCGGACGTGCATCTGCGCAACGGAGTCATGCATGCCGCGCGTCTTGCGGACACCCACGAGCCGGACGCGGAGCGTGCGTTTTTCGTAGGCGATCTGAGCCAGGTGTACCTGCAGCACCTGCGCTGGCAGGCGTGCCTTCCGGAAATTGAGCCCTTCTACGGTACGTGTTCCGTCTTCTCCGCGGGGCACGGCGTCTGACGTCCGCTCAGCGATCAAATGCAATCCAGATCCATACGTCCTCCGCCTCCTTGCTGCGCTGGGCACCGGCTTCGACTGCGCGTCGAACCAAGAGATCTCGCAGGTCCTCGAGCTCGGCGTCGCCCCCTCACGCATCATCTTTGCGAACCCCTGCAAGGCTGTCTCGTTCGTGCGCAACGCGGGTGCGCGCGGCGTGGACATGATGACATTCGACAACGCGGACGAGCTGTACAAGGTTGCGCGCGCGCACCCGGCGCGAAGCTCGTCCTGCGCATCCTCACCGACGACACGAAGAGCCTCTGCCAGCTAGGTATCAAGTTTGGTGCCCCTCTCGCAAGCGTACCGGGGCTGCTTTCCAAAGCGCGCGAGCTCAGGCTGGACGTCATCGGCGTGAGCTTCCACGTCGGGAGCGGCTGCTACGACCCTCTGTGTACACTGACGCCATCCGCCGTGCGCGCGAGGCGTTTGACATGGGCGCCGCAGCCGGGTATACCTTTTCGTTGCTCGACGTCGGCGGCGGGTTCGAGGACGCACTGTTTGAGCAGGCTGCGGCGTTCTTAACGGAGGCGATAGACAAGTACTTCCCCATTCGCCAGGGCATCAGGGTTATCGCCGAGCCCGGACGGTTTTACGTCTCCAAGGCGTTTAGTCTAGCGGCTAATATCATTGCCCGGAGGAGCGCCTCTCACTCCGAGCCCCACCACCACCAACACAGCGGGTGAAGGCGATCAACCTTCCGTCATGTGTCCGTACCTCTTTTGTGATCACTGACGACGTTCCGAGGCTAACCCCCATTGCGTAGACTACATCAACGATGGGGTTTACGGCGCCTTCAACTGCATCCTCTTCGACCACCAGGTCGCCCGCCCGTACGTTCTTTCCATGGGGAACTCGTTCCATGTGGCGGAAGCGGAACCCCAGAGCAGCGCCAGTGTGTGGGGCCCGACGTGCGACTCGATCGACTGTGTGTGTCCGAACACTCCGCTGCCCTTGGCGCTACGCGTCGGGGACTGGCTTGGTTTCGACAGCATGGGCGCCTACACGTCGTGCGCGGCGAGCCAGTTCAACGGATTCCAAGTCAGCAAAGTTATATACACGACGGGCGGCGGCGCGGGTGCGGCGGAGGTGCGGAGCGCGCTGGCCAGATTCGCAGCCGAGGGCTATGGACTGTGATTTTTTTTTTACCGTCTCCTGATCGTTTATTTTTTTCCCGTTGATAGATTGAAATGAACCGCTAGAATTGAATAGACGAAAGAAGCACCGAGGAAGGTTTTGATCAGCATGTAGTCGAGATCTGATCTCTTCGGTTCGCTTGTCGTGCGGACTGTCGGACCCGGTTCCCACCATCTTTCGATCGAGGATCAGCAGTCTAGGAACAGCCGCGTCGAGGGGCTCCTTGGTACAGATTAGGGAACGTGGAAAACGCGTGCGTGTGTATTGCGCCACGGGATGTCTGAAGCTTGGGAAATCAACCGTTTGTGGACTTGCAGACTTAAGTTTGAGGTCGGGTCGAGGGGCCGATGTTCTCGGGCTGCCATGGGGCGCCAAAGCAGGTATGTTGTCATTCCCCGGCTGTGGAACTCGAACGCTTCTTATGCGGCGCCCGGTGCCTATAAATTTGTCCAATAATAAATTGTTTCTTTGCCACCTTACCCCGCGGGCTGAATCAGATGCGATAGATCTGCAGGGTCCTCTTTGGGACACGGAATCTAGGCCCCGAACTCCATTTCTCAAATTGCTTTCCGGTTTGTGTACGCCCTTTGTTTGATCCCACTCTCGACCCCGACCATCGCTGCGCCACTGCTTTAATCTGTGCAAGTGAGCGGCGCAAACGCCCACAGCCTTATTATGGACGCCACACCACCAATGCAGGTGCGTCTGGCTTCCAAAGTTTCGTATCCTCACCGTTAATTTATTTCTTGTGGTCACAGGAGTCTCTGCAAACCTTCCAGGCAGCGCCGGGCGCTCCTGCCCCGCGATTCCGCCCACATGCGAGCACCGTGCACCATGTTACGAAAGGTCGATATATCACCAGCAACGACCCCCGCGGCTACATGTACGTGTATTTTATTTCATCCTGCTGCGGGGCGCTCATGTACGGCTCGTGTAGCCCGGTATACGAATACCCACTGAATAACCAGTGGATAATGATGGATATCGACGATGGATATATCTTGTGGACCGGCATCTGGAAAGGTCTGCTCTGCGTCATTTTTTTCTTTCGTCCTTGGAGTGCTCATCTCATTCAATGTAGCTCTTGGGAATTCCAAAGGTATTTGTCTATAAGCGTCCTCTTGCGACGCTCGCCTTAATAAGAAACCATCCAGCGGATATTGTTAAAATGATAGACTCGCAGCCCGACCTTGCCCACGTCATCCGCCGCGTACGGGGAGGCTACCTGAAAATTCAAGGGACATGGATGCCCTATGACGTCCGTATCTGGCTTTCTTCGAGCGAAACTATATTCTAACTAAGTCTCTCAAGGTTGCTCTCAATCTGGCTCGACGGTCAGCTCACCTCACTCCCACAGAGCTTTTTAATTACTGACTAGTGATCCTTCGCAGAGTGGCCTGGAACATTCGGGACGATTTGATACCATTATTCGGGTATGTGGACTGTTCGTCCTCGGAACATGAATCTCATTATCATGGTACTCAGGCCCGCGTTCCCGAGCACATGTCTATCTCCTGATCAACCCGGGTACGGCCAGGTCGTCGCGTCCGCCTCTGGTCGGCGGCGTGCCCGGCGGAACAACCTCCTTCAACCCTTGTCCCGGCGCAACATGCCAGCGATAATAAAAGCTGCAATCAGAGCTCGTTCCACCATGGCCAAACCGCTCCTCTGGTCACAGGGTCCGTCTCGCCGTTAAGCGCACTCTCCACGTTCCCGCCGCAGCAGGCTCAGCGGGATCGCCACCGCTACGCCCCATACCCGGCTTCGCCCGCCACTGACATGCCGCCGCCACACAGAAGATCATCGACGTCTTCCCGCGGCTCCCTTGATATCCCTGCCCTTGCTCTTCGCGCCACCCCCTCAACCTCACCGCTACCGATCTCACCAGTCGCGGCCCCTATCCACCTCCCCGCGATTCACGGCAATGGCGCCAGCAGCGACGCAGTATATGCGCTGCCACCAATCTCCGCGTTGGAAGACCTGCGGGGAATCCATAACCACGATGCGGCAGCGGTGCTCCGGCGCCTGACGTCTGATGACGACGAAAGGCATCGTCGGCCTGGGCGCAGAGCGCTCTCCGTGCCTGCTCCCAGGTAATTGTCTTATGCTCCTTCGCAATGCCCTCTCTCATTTATTCTATCTAGGCTTCCTTCGCCCTTGCCATCGAGTGCGCTCCGCCGCTCGATGGGCGAAATACCCACACCTGACCTCCGACTGCGCGTCCCGTTAGGCCCGACGCTTTCGGAGTCAGATACTTCAGGCTCTGCGCCGTCTTCGCCCGCCTCCCCTGCTACGCCACGTTCTGCCGTCTCCGGCTCGGGCCTAGGTCTGCCCAGGGATCAACAACTTTTGCTCGTTCCCCTCGCGGTGCTGAGAGAGCAGAGCCGCTTCGCCGCGCCGCACACATATTCTCTGCCTGCTGCGTTTGGGAAGAGCACCTGGATTGGGGACGAGCCAGCCTGTCGCCGGCACGACGCCTCTGATAGCTATGGCTGCGTGTCACCTCTCTCCTCGTGGTGATCCACGCAGGCCTACGTGCTCCCGAGTACAGTGGTTCGCACGTCTCGTTTTCGTTTTCTGTGTCGCATTGCTTTGTACCGACTGACGGACCTTTCGCCTACTCATACATCTTCGGTTTAACTGACCATATCTCGTATACTAATACCTCATGTATCCACCCTAGCTGTACCCCAGCGCTTGTCATCCAAAAAGAATTAAGATAATGTTCGCTGTACACACAAGTACTCGAGTCGCCTGACAGACGTGCATCTTGGCCTGTGCGGCGGCTTGCCGCGCTCCCAGGTGCGCCTTCACCTCATTTGAGGTCTTCAGCAAACAATATTCGCGTTATCCGAGCGCAACTCCGGCCGCTAAGCGCGCCCACAAACTTCCCAATTCAATCTTTTCGCCAAACCACGTTGTACGAACTGCTCCATGATGATGACCCCTTGGTTCGTCGCATGGTCGTCATAACAAAAAGAAGGAAAGAGCCCTGGACGTCGGCATCCGTCAGTATGTGGGGTCGCGGTTATCGCCAATCGCTGCAATTCACAGGATCGAAGATTCAAATTTCCTAATACCTCTAAACCTACTTCCGATCATCGTCGATTTCTAGAAGGAAAAGGACTCGAAATCCCGCGGCGCGTCGGAAAACAATCTGGCCACATCTCAGGCACCCCCCATGTCGATTATATGTATTGTTGTATGATCTAAATCCCCGCAGAATAGATACCGACCGTGCATGGTAAGAAAAATGTAAGCAACAGAGCAGGCAGCTCGTTTAGATAAGTATCAGTGCACCCTACAAGCCGGGGTTCAGCGGACGAACGTCACGAGACAGGGACGGGAAGACGCACCCTGTAGCCAGCATCAGGAGGTACCCGATCGTGGCGATGACCTACAAGCACGTCGGCGGTGAACTCGCTCGGAGAAAAGGAGATTGACGCACAAGTGTAGCGATGATGCTCGCCGGAACGCCGTTCTTCAGAAAGTCGACGTTGGTGAGGTACAGCACGCCCAAGTCGTCCTCCTGCGTCGCACTGGAGTCCATGAGTCAGCCAGTCAGTCAGTCTCTGAGATAGCGCGGGAGATAGGAAGCAGGGAAGGAAGAGTGAGAGACGGACGGACGGACGGAAGGAAGGACGGAAGGACGGAAGGACGAAGGAGAACGGACGGAGGGAGAGAGGGACGGATGGGGGGAAGGAAGGTCGAAGAAGGACGGAGGAACTGGAAGAGGGCGGGACGGACGGAGAGATGGGTAGAGACAGAGGGAGGGATGGACAGATGAAGGAACGGAGAGAGGGAGAGGGAGAGGGGGGACGGAGGACGGAGGAGAACAAACGGAGGGAGAGAGGGACAAATGGAGGGACAGATGAAGGAGGGAGAGAGAGGGACAGATGGAGAAGGGAGAGAGGGACGGATGGAGGAGGGACGGATGGACGGACCAAAGGAAGGAAGATGAAGGGAGGGAGCGAGGAGAGAGGGACGGAGTGAAGGTCGAAGGAGGACGGATGGAGGGACGGAAGGTCGAAGAAAGACGGTGTAACTGGTAGAGGGCGGGACGGACGGAGAGATGGGTAGGGAGAGAGGGAGGGATGGAAGGTCGAAGGAGGACGAACGGGCGGAGAGATGTGATGAAACGAGGGACAGATAGAGAGACGAAGGAACGGAGGGGGAGAGGGACGCAGTCCCGGAGGAGGAGGACCAAGCTCCACTTACGCCGTCTGATTCGGGAACCCCGACACGGGCATGCCCATGCCCGCGGAGCATATCAAGCCCGTAATGAATATCAGCAGATTCGGGTACGGCACCGGGAGGCTGGACCCGATCTCCTTCGCGATCGGCACGAGCAGCACGCTCGCGATGGTGTGGCTGATGAACGTCGAGATGACCTGTATTGTGCCCATACGTTGGTGAAAAGAAAAAGAAGAGGCAGGGGAGGAAAACGACGCACGAGCACGATAGGCGACAGAATCAGCACAACCTCATACAACGACGCCCCATGCAACGTCCTCCGAATTCCATCCCCCAGCACGTCGAGCAACCCGCTCTTATCACCCCCTTGCCCAGCGCGATGCCCCCCATCGCCAAAAACACGATCGTCCACGCAAACTGCTCAAAGTCGTCCTTCTTGAGCACCCCGTCGCGAAGAAGGCGATCACAGGCAGGAGCGCGATGACCCCCATGTCGCGCCACCCAGTCCTCGATCGCACGCGCGACGCACCAGAGGGCGATAGTGCCGACGCACACGAAGGACACCCACCACTGCTTCGCGGTGAAGGGGTCCCGCGTCGGGCGGATCGCTCTGATCTCCAGTTCTCCCAGGCCATCGGGCGAGCGCGCGGCCGGTACGCCACGAGGAGGAGCGCCCAGATGAGGAGGAGCGATATGCCAGAGACGGGGAGCGCGACAGCGAACCAGCCCGCCCAGGACACGGGGGGGTCCATCGCGGCGAGGGCGATGAGGTTTTGCGGGAGGAGATGGGGAGGATTGCCGCCGATGTTGGCTGCGAGGGCGATTGCGAGCTGCAGGGGGGCATCATCAGCTTGGGGGAAGGGAGGGGAGGACCACGTGGCGCTCGTGAGGAGTGCGAATGCGGAGTAAGAAGGGGAGGACGGAGAGAGGGACAGGAGGGAAAGACTTACGATAAGACACGGCGCGAAAGACGACTTGGGCGGGAGCGTCCTCAAAATCGGCTGCAATACCACACACCATCAACTTCCCCTCACTCCATAAAAACACCAAGCACTCACCCGTATCAGCGCAAAACACAAAGTGGGCGCCGCGACATTGCTGATCCACATGCTAGCAAAACACGCCACGCCCATGAACGCCAGCAGGACGCGGCTGGGCCGCGTCCCCGCGAGGCTGAGCACGCGCGTGATCAGCACGCGGTCGATGTTCGTCTTGGAGAGGGCAGAGGAGATGGTGAACCCGCCGATGAGGAGCATGATCGTGGGGGGAACATGAGGGAGAAGATTACGCTGTTTTGGGAGGGGAGGGGCGTTAGTATTGGCATGGGGGCAGAGGGGACGGCACTCACGCGGTCGCAGCCTTGGGCGGCAGAGGCGCGCCGTCGTCCCCGCGAATGACGGACATGGTGACAAGGAGGAGGGGGACCGTCATGGAGGTGACAAAGAGCGGGATCGGCTGCGCGACAGTTATCAGCAGAGACAAGAAGAAAAGCCGGGGGAAAAGGCACCTCAGTCGCCCAGAGGATCGTACAGAAGACCAGGATTGCGAAGCATCTGTTCTCCTGCACGCCTTGGATGAGGGGGAACGCCAGCAGCAAGAGGAACACGGCGAGAGCAGCGAGTATCGCGACCACCTTCCGCGTAACGCGCACCCGCCCACGCGGAACAGCGTCCCCCGGGCCACCTTCGACTTGAGCCCACCGCCGAGCTCCTGCCCAGAATCTTCCTCATCCCCCACCTCGACTGTCCGCCCTGCGCGACCCCTTTCCCGCCCAATCATCGTGCGCCACACGGTATTCCTCTCCCAGGCAATGTTCTCTCTTTGATTGAGGCGTAGTTGTTGCTTGGCGAGCCCGCGGTCTCCATGGGTTACGCACTTTGCGTAGAGGTCGACGAGCCGGGCGGTGAGGGCGGTGAGGGTGCTCCGGGTGGCGGGGGCGAAGGGTTTAGCGGTGGCGACGCGGGTGGGGAGGTACGTGGGGAGGAGGGTGCGATATGTGAGCTTGTCGTATCTAGACGGCGGGGGCGTCAGTTGCGCAGGAACGAGAAGGGTGCCTACTTTTTGAGAATCTTGCGAAAGCCTGAATAATTGACCTCCACGTACGAGCGGAGGTTCGTCACGGAGATATAGAGCGTCGTGATGCGCCTTTTGTACAGCAGCCTGGTGTCGTACGCAAAGTCTGTCTTGGAGTTCCACAGGCTGCCGTCGGACGACACGCTGCCCCGCAAAAAGTCTGGCGTGAGCTTGTGCGCAAGCTTTCCTAGGGTCGTGGGCAACGTGGGGGTCGTCGGAGAGGCAGAATGCTCGACCGCTGAATGCTCGGCTGGATGCCCGTCGGATATCCCGGAAACCGACAAAGACATGCGGTGGTGTCCGCGCCCCGCCGAGCTTGACACCCGCCTTCTCCTCCTCTCTGGACTCCGAGAAACACTATCGTCGTCGTCGTCATCGTCGTCGTCTTCTTCTACATCCTCATAATGGTCGACGTTCTCTTGCTGCTGCACGGCCTCCTCCAGCTCCGTCACCTCGCTCATCAGCTCCCCCTCCATGCGGACATAGAACGCACATATCTTCTCCAGCTCGCCGTCGAGCAACGGGACGAACACCGCGTCCGGGTCTGTCTCTGCGCCCTGGTATACGAGCGCGGTGTGCTCGTTCGACTCGAGGTCACTGGATGCCGCGAGTGGAGGTGCTGTGTCTTTTCCAGCTGGGTATGTGTTTCTTGAGCGTGTCATAGGCGATGTATTCGTCCCACCAGTCAGCGACGGCGTTGAACTTCAGAGAGGAGCTGCGTGGTCCGTTATCACTATATTTCTTTCTCAAAGAAGTATGCAGCACCTGAACTTCATGGGCCGCGGCCGTGCGTGTGTGTTGGACGATCAGAAAATGATTACGTGACTCAGAGTCACTTGTTTTTTTTTTCAACGCATTTCAGATCGATCCTCATCAACTATTTCCCCTCCGAGTCCCAGAGTGACCAAACTCGGAGGCCTAGTTCTCTTCAATATCACCATTCGTCCGAGTCTACTACACGTATACTCTTAATCGTAATAAACTTCTGCACAAACTCCATCAAATGGCTCGAATCGGTGCACCGTCCAAGTCATGGCGAAGTTATTCGCCTCCAACGCAGAGCGGAACCGGAGGGAAAGGTGTCTCGAATCAAGCATCTCGACCTTGACTGGTTCCACCAACAGGTCTCGTTCAACAAAGTCCAGCAGCCCATCGAACACATTTTCGAAAGACCTCGTCCGCGCCGGCGCCGTCCCCGACGACCTCCAGATCAAGCGGTCCAAAACGAACGGATACACCAGCTCCCTGCGCGGCGGCCCGTTCCTTGCCCTTGTCCTTGCCGGGCGCCAAGACAGGGCCAAGTTCCAAATCGACGTGCTGCAGCTGCACACCGGCACCGACAAGCACGTCGGAGATCGTCTCCGCCAGCATTCGCACGAGGGGGCGGCCAGCGGGGTCGTACCTCCAGCACACTCGTGCGAGCTGCCATAACCAATCCGGCATAGTCTCGCGTGTCGTCTTTGCAACGGGGTGGCTCACGTAGGGGGCTGCCGCCTGCATCGGGGCTCCGAACGCGAACAGAATCTCGAGCTCCGAGGCAAAGCGGCTAAACGGAGCGTCTCCGCCGGACCATATCTGTTAAGTGTCTCAGTTCCCAAGTGACATTGCGCTGATATCGAGTGGGCGAACCTCGCAACAGACGCATCCGAACGCCCAGACGTCCGATGATGGTGTCCGTTTGAAATGTGCGTCCGGGGGAGGCCGGAGGAGCTCTGGTGCCATCCACCGGGTTGAACCGCCCCGCGTGGACGATTTCATCGACGTATCGGATTCGATGAAGGTCGCCAGTCCGAAATCGGTCAAGCACGCTCGCCCGTCTTTATCAATGAGTATGTTTCGCTTCGAACAATCAGTCGGGGGGTGCGTCTCGACAGGGATCACTTACGCCGCATAAATCGCCGTGGACGATGTTCATGGAATGGAGATAGCTCAGTCCCTCGATCACGTCAGATAGCTGGGTGGTATATGATTACGAGCGGACCGTGTCTGACCATTCAACGCACCAGCTGGACGGCATCCGACGAGCTCGAGGCAGCGTCCGCCATGTACTGCAACACACTTCCGCGCGGCATCCAAGGAGAAACCATAGCCCGCAGTCCCGGCGCCGAAAAGGTCGTGGAATCCACGCCAAGAAAGGGTACGACATTCTTGTCTGAGAACGACGAACTGAATGACCAAAGCCCGATACTTGGCGAATCACCCACGTTTCAGATAGTACCAAACCAGTGCCTCGTGCGAGAATTTGTTTTGGAGGACGAAGCGACGTTCATCTGACTGATCCTCGAAAATCCGGAGGACCTTGAGTGCAACTTCGACCTCCTCGCCCGCCGGATTGACGTATGCACCGCGATAGACATTGGAGAAGCCGCCGTGTCTCACCGGCTCGTCGTGGAGTAAGGTGACGTTTTGAACTGTGAGTTCCTCGGGGAGAATTCCCAGGTAGTGTGCGAGGCGATTGAGCATGAGGAGCAGCTGACGAGTAAAGAGGTCGTAGCTCTGCGCAGTTGCGGGCGTCTTTGGTAAGCCGCCATCGAGAATCTGGAACTACTTGGGCAACTAAAGGAGGGAATCAGAAATGGACTCACATGATGAGCAAGGTTCATGACGGCGAGTGCGTGCTCCCGGGGCAGCGTCGGGATATTCTTCCTGTACCATCGATTCTTGAAGAGAAGCTGCAGCATCTCCGTGATGAGAATGTTGTCTTTGGCGAGACAGCTGTCAAGTCGGTTCCTCCGTATAAGGCTCCAACCATTTAGTTTTCGTGTAGAGATCCGGGCAAATTAAATGGAAACGGTATTTAAACAGTTTAAAACCGTTTAAAACGATTTATAAATGGTATTTATTTGGGGGCGCTCAGTGGGATCTCCTATCGTACAGGGAACTTCTAAAATGTTCAATTAGTTGTCTCCAAAGTGTTCTTCATCGATATTGAGAGGTACCTGGCCTCCCGTGCAATTTTACCAGGGCAGATTTAGATAAGTAAGGCCATCAACATCGCATCAATCGGATCACCAGATCACCAGATCACCTGCTGATCTGCGGCTGACACCTTCATCCCCAGCTTGACGGCACTTCTACAACTGCAGAATCTGAACAATGGTGTTCACCCTGATATCAATTAAGGCGAAATTCACCCAGAAAGACTGTACCCAGCGGATAGATGACTTCAACCATTTAAACTGTTTGTTTACTATTTGTTTACCATTTACGACCCTCGACAAATTAAATGGAAATGAAAACGGTTATAACCGTGTATAAACGTTTATACACGGAAACGGTTGGAGCCTTACCTCCGTACGATCTTGAGTTCAGAGAAACACTAGAACCGGATCAGTTACCAATAGTTTCGAAACAGCTTCGAATGAGCATTACCTCCAGGAGCGTTCGGCGTACTTGCCAAGCCTGGTGCAATAATGAAAACAAAGCAACTGTCGAGCTGCTGGGATCATCGTTGTCGTCAACCACGTTGGGTTCAGCTGCGGAGATCGGTTTCAAGTTGGCCAATTTTCTCCACACCCTATTCACAAAATCAGTGACTTCAAGTAAAGTGTCAAGTGGTACTGCGCTAGGGTCCGGTGACAGTTACACTTTGGGGAAAATAATTAATTGTCAGGCTGACAGTCAGCCCTGACTGTCATCCTGACAGTTGACAGTTGACAATTACCCGATTTGGTAATACCAGGTATGCGGAAGAGATAAAGCACTTCAAGCTATGTTGAGTACAAGATTGGCGCAGCACTCCAACTACCAAGCCCAGTTAACCAGCCTTGATTCTTCTTTCCCTCCCAGTGGCTTTCTGCCACTGGTGCGCTATCAACCTGATCACCCTCATCTGATCAGATAAGGAAGGCCGGCAAAGCCGGCAGGGAAATTGATGGCATCATTGCCTAATTTGGACATGGTTGTCAGTAATTGTCAGGTAGGTTTTTCGCTGCACTGGAAAATAACTAAGTGTCAGTCAGATTCTGACTGTCATCCTGACAGTTACTGACCACTGACATGAACTGTCACCGGACCCTATACTGCGCATAGTTACTGCACTGTCTGATGCCCCCCGCCCTGGTATATGGTATGCAATAATAGAAGCAAGGTTTTCTGAGGAACGCAGAGAAATCATCGATAAATTGATAGTTGAACTTGGCTTGAACATACATTATAAAAAGAATCTGCGGGCGGCGGTGGAGAGGTCAGGAGATGAGCCAGGGGGCTCGCAGCGGTAGGGTGGAAGCGGAAAGACCCAATATATGCTGACTAAGCTACGACATGCTGTAATCTACCTGATATCCCCGGATGGCAGGAGAGGCTGCCAGCCACTCCACATTCACCCCCCTCCAAAAAGCGTCGGAGCGAAGCGAGCGACGCGGGCGCGTCCCCGCGCCCACGACTAATCACACGCACCACAGTGCTCAGCCCATGCATCCGCAATCCTACCGATAGCCGATTTGAGAAACGGTGCAAAGTTGTGCTCGAGTGTAACAATGATCGAGAGCACACCGAGGAAAACCTGCGAGTCGGGGGGAGATCCCAAAGGTGCTCGACACGAGGGTCGTCCGGAGAGCCCCAAATGAGCGATGCGATCCTCTCCATCAGCTTGTCGGGGATGGGGATTGCCTCGGCACACACAGAAGCAAGTAAAGACTTGACCGGGCCAAATTCCGTGTCGACTGGGAGCACACGTGGCGGAGCAAAGGGGGAGGGTGAGCGCCTGCGTAAGGTGGTGGCGGCAGAGGTGATGCCGCGGTGGCCATCAGCGGTGGTGGTGGTGGTGGTGGTGACGGAGCGTGCGGCGGAGGCGGACAGAAGGTGGGAGGATTCGGCGGTGTCAGCAGGACCGGTGTCGACGGTAGCGGAGCTGTCTTTGTCGACGATGGCAGAGGTGGTGCCGGGGAAGCTGTTGGCTGCAGCTTGATCGCCCGCCGTCGTCTTTTAGGAGGCGGTGAAGGGGAGCGATTGCGCGAGGCCTCCGATGCGAGCCACGGACGGTGCATCCAGCCATCGTCCGCCAGCGAGAAGAGCGTGTTCGTGCGCACACGATGCTTCCGTCGCCGAATGCTGCGCCACGGGTAGGGACGGTGATCCTGGAGGTCGTCCACGCGAAGAACGGACCAGTCGCGTGGCGTTGACACAGGTAGCGGGGTCGCGATGTGACGTGGCGGCCCCGAAGTGTCGGCGTTGTCGAGGGGTGTGGGCGTAGAGGGAGGAAAGGGTGGGCTCACGGGTGTCTGTGCTGCCTGTATCTCCTCCTTCCTCCGTTCCCGCTCCTTTTTATTCTTTTTCTTTCGGGCGCCAGACTGCGCCATTGCCACGTCACAGGTACGTAAACGACGACAGTCGTAGCGGGGAGGTTCAAGAGGCTGAGGGTCCAAGAGAAGACGGAGGCCGAGACGGGGATTGAGACGACAGATACGCGGTGTCGTGAAAAAAATGGGCCGAGATTCTGCCTTTGGGCTAGTGCAAGCTGGAAACAGAGGGCAGACTCTGTGGAAGGAGAAACAGACTATCTGGTCTGTAGGGGGTGGTGTCGAGCGAATCCCAGTCCAATCACCAGATGGAGAGGTCAGGAGATGAGCCAGGGGGGCTCGCAGCGGTAGGGTGGAAGCGGAAAGACCCAATATATGCTGACTAAGCTACGACATGCTGTAATCTACCTGATATCCCCGGATGGCAGGAGAGGCTGCCAGCCACTCCACAGCGGCTTCGCCCCGGAATAGATGACGCAGTTGTCCGACGCATAGATCGTGGAAATACATTCCAACCATTTGCCCTTGTCATCGAGACCTCTGCGTAGCACAGGTGAGATGCTGATTGCCACGAGCCCTATTTTTTCGAATGCAGTGGAGTCGCTGCCCAAAGATTGGATGATTTCATACAATTCCCTCGTCTGCGCTTCGTCTCGGACACCTTGCACGATCAAGACCACTCGCCGCGGTTCGTGCTTTACATGTGACAGACTCCCGAACTTGTCGAGGGGACTCAATATCAAAGCGTTGATGATTCTCTACTCAATTTCAATGTCAGCAAGTCCGCACGCAAAGGACAGGAAAAACTCGCATGTACATCCCCATCGAACTTTTCATACAGAGACAAATTCCGTGCACGGGGTTTGCAACATGCGCAGCACTCTAAGCCAGCCCACAGTGTTGGACTATATTCTGGCAAGGGGGTTTTGATACAATTGCCTTCCTGTAAGCTCTGGGGAGGCCTATAACAAGGGCACGAAGGATGGGCCAGAAAACGCTGCTGGTTCGGCTGACATCAACCCAGATGGGAACCTCATACTCTGAAGGAAGAATAGCGTGGTAGGCTGCATAGGCCAGCATATGGCATTGTTCATTAGTGTCTGCTGTGATCCACAGATCTCTCTGTGTCGGCCAACTTGATTCTGGTTCCAGGTGAGCAAAGTGCGAGACACTGTCATCGAAGTCCATAGGGACAGTCCATGAAATACCGTGATTCCATTCAGGCGGTGCCCCGAGTTGAGCCCAGTCATGTTCAGAAGGCAAGAATATTCCCTTCATCTCTTCGTCTGGGGATAGAGCATCGACTGATAGGAAATAGTCCGTATATCGCAGGGCTGTGTTTTTGTCAAATTCCAGTAGATGAACAATGAATCAGTGCTTCTGCACCTAAGAGACTGTCCACATATCTTCCGGAGCGGTCTGCCAGCAATATTTCCATAACACCAAGTGCAGCATTGCAGGAAACAAGGAACTGAACTGTGCATGAGCCACCGACCGAATGTAACATTCAAGGTCCGAAGAGAACTTGCATATTGGAATTTAGGGACTGTGGAATCAAAGGTGACACTGAGTTTACCAGATGAGGCAGCTTTTGCGGAGTGTGGAGTAAGGCAAACACACCACACTAGCACCACAATTCCAATTATCTTCGAAAAGGTCAAAAAATGGCACAAAGGAAATTCAAGGCACTTACACCCGAGGTGATAGGTTTGTAGCTATTAACCCGGAGCAGTCCCAAGAGGGCACACTGACTGGCCTTCCAGAACCAGAGACCGAGTGCTGTCGTTGGAATTGGTAGAGAGTTTGTCATTTCAAAGCAGCACACACTCATAGAGTCTGCAATCAGGTGGAAAGGAATTTCCCTTGTCAAGAAGGAGTTGATCCAGAATACGAATCCACACATATATAGGATCGCAGATGCCGGGAACCAAAACTCTTGAAAAAGAAATAAGCAAGCCTTGTGCCAAACCATTTGGCTCGGACATCCATTGGCGTCAGGGAGGGGAGTATCGGGACCTTTGGCAGTCTTCTGTACACTTGTTCGTCGCCAAGATGGATGCTGGATGAGGGTGAATTTATATTAGACACGTGCACTAAGCATTCGCAGGCGGGTTTGTTCCGATCATTGTGAGACCTTCGATTCGGATTCTTGCAACTGCCAACTTCTCGGCTAACACTCAATTGAATACCCGGACAGATCCGGTAGGGCTGAACACCGTCACCGTATTTACGGCTTTGACGGCTGCCGTTTACGGGACCCCGTCCCGCCCCGTCAAGCCCTGCCAACGAGGAAAATGACGGGGCGGTTACGGGCGGGAAGATAGCCGTACATACCCGTCTGACAAGCCGGTTTGACGGCCGTAGACGGCATTCAATTTTTATCAAATAATATGATCCAGCCACTCAGCAGCGACTCAATTAGATCCGGCCGGCTGCAGCTGATCAGTCTCTGAAACCGTGCATGACCTGTGACCAGGCTGTGACTGAACGCGTCAGAAATGTACGGACGTCCGTACAATTCTGACGTGGCACTCCAAACTCGCTTCCAATGCTCTCTACGTCTCCTCAAACTCCGAATGACCACACTAGCAATAGAAGGGAAGATGGAGAGCAGGTTTGAGGAGCTTGAAGGGCAGGTGTGTCTTCAGTCCCTGCCACCCTGTTTCACGGCTAAAGTCTAGTATTCTCAGCAACAGCGGGCGTCATTCTGACTTCATGATAACCCTTTCTTTGAGCCCTCCAACCCCTGCCGACCTACCGCTTGCCCACCGCCCTCAATCGCGCCACCATCATAACCGATGATGAGCTGGCAACGACGCCGCCCGCTGGCCACTCCTTCGTCTCGCTTGTCTTCTGGCCAATGGGGTCAACCAGAATTTGTTGATTGACAACTTCGTGTTTGCGTGCCGCTCTACCGTAGGTGGACCCAGCTTTCACCGGTGGGTATGCGGTGGTCGAAAAGCGAATCATTTAAATCATGTCGTACACGAACGAATGGAATCATTGTTCATTCCCCCCTCGAACTATGAGCTCTTCAGATCAGTGTGCAGTCGGGCCTGACGGCAAACTTCTCCCGCTGAGTTGATTTCGTGGTACAACGATCCTGCCGACACCATTCCAATGGACGCTCCCCCGCAAGTCGTTCAAGAGGGTATGTTCTGGTCAATAGTCTCAATATTCTTCATATTAATGAATTTCAGGCCGCGGTCAACGCCAGAAAACCGGTAGACTCGCGGACATCATTCGCGCTGAACAGCAAGACGAAGACGGAAATTTCATTCTCGTCAAACCTCGCCGCACTCGATCCGCGCCGTCGACCAAGAAACCCGTTGCCTCCCAAAACCAGTTCGAAGTTTTGGACATCGAAGATTCCGACGACGACGATTTCCACGCCTCAGCCTCCGAAGCCGAATCATCAGAGTCAGATAACGGTAATAACGTGTCAATGGAGGAGGTACGTTCATTCCCGATTCTTTGATTACTCTACAGACTACTCTTCTAACTCAGCTCGCCGCAATGCTCCCTTCAAAGACCATCACCGAACCTTCGAGAAAAAACGCCAAGAATCGTGTCCGCAGAACCACGAAAATTTCCGAAAAGTCCAAGGGCAAGCGTAGGCAGAGATCTTCTTCACCTACTCCACAGATTCCCGATGGACCGCCCGCCCCGAAACGTCCTCGTCAGGAAACAGCGTCAGCCGATGCTGATAAATCGGTGCGTGTCTTATACCTTGTTTTGAAGCTCTCATCGTGTTTTTGCTTTGGTAGGTGGCTCAAGCGGAGAGGACTCGCAATCCTATCTATCTTTTTTATACTCGGACAGATCTCAACCGGTTCGGCGTCCCTGGTGATGATGGGGACAAGCATTACAAGTGCTGCCATGGTTCGGGGCGAATCATCACCGTCAAGCGGTCACAGAAATACAGTGTAAATGGTACGTCCTTGTCTTTCCATCTCGGGTTGTGGTTATAAAGTTCTAGGGCTCGTGGGGCATCTCCAGCGTCGTGTCCCGCCCATGTATCGGCTTTACGAGATTTTGAAAGGACGCGGCGGCCCC
Source organism: Panellus pusillus (assembly GCA_013387415.1). Taxonomy (NCBI): domain Eukaryota; kingdom Fungi; phylum Basidiomycota; class Agaricomycetes; order Agaricales; family Mycenaceae; genus Panellus; species Panellus pusillus. Next base: position 6,308 of record QVIE01000641.1, on the reverse strand, counting down.
CCGACTCCCGAAGAAGCTAATATTGCATCGGGAAAACAGCATCTGGATTCGGCAGCCGCGGCGGTGTATCTCGGAAAACTGGAGGCTGCCTCGAACACTATTTTGGCCGCTTTCCGGAAGCAGACAGGCGAGAGTGTACGTCTAATCAATCTGAACATTGAAACCCCTTGACTCAGCTGTTAATCTGCAGGCTCCGTTCGACAAAGAAGTGTTCAACAAACTTCTTACGGAGTGGATGGTTGCAGACGATCAGGCCTTCGATGTCGTCGAGGGTAAGGAGTTCAGGCGCCTGCTCCAATATACCCACCATCCAACAACTAATCTCTCCTCGGATCGCCTGGACATTCCGTCTCGGATCACGATGAAGCGACGAATAATGAAACTCGGCGAGGAAACAGTGGCGGGAATTCGCCATTTTTTTTCAGTGCGTGTATTCATCAGGAAAATTATCTGACTAACCTTGCCTAGGACCTGGAATCACAAGTATCGATATCGTTGGATGCGTGGACCTCAAGCAATGGTTACGCTTTTCTGGCAATCATCGCGCATTACATTACCAACGACGGCAAGCTCGGTAAGCAATCTGTTTGTTGAGCTGATCGTGAGCGTTGGCTGAATTTAGGGATGGACAGAGGAGATGTTAATCGATTTTCGTGAGATTCTGGGTGAACATTCAGGCGAGAATATGGCGGAGGCGGTTTGGGAAACACTCAAGCTGTATGGACTGGATAACGGACGCGTGAGCATTCACATTTGAGTCTTTTCCCCGCCTGATGTATATCCCAGTTAACTGCTGCGATGATGGACAACGCTACTAACAACGATACTTTGATGGGTGGGCTGGAGACGAGGTTCTTGGCTGCTGGAGTGCGGTGGTTCCACGCGAAGGAAAGTCGAATGCGGTGCTTCCCTCACACGACACATCTTGCTGTCCTCAAGGTTCATATTACATCACAAACTTCATATCATGTACGCTCAAAACTTGTAGCTTCTTGAGGCAATAGGTGCCGTCGAGAGCCCCAAGAAGGGGGAGTCGAGGGATACATACCAAGATAGTGTTACTATGCCGGTTGGTCGGGAATTCGATGACGATGGCCTCGGTGACGATGACATGGAGGACGACGCCGGTCTAGTAGATGCTGAGCTACTCACTCGAGACCTTCAAGGGGTGCGGAAGGTATATTTCAGCAATCTAGACAATTATCATGGACTCAATTATCATCTTTCAGCTCCGCCGGATTGTGAAGGCGGTGCGCTCGAGCCCCCAACGCCGAAAGCTTTGGTTCGAAGAAGTCTCTGCACTAAGACTACCGGCCTTGATGCTCATCCTCGACGTCCGCACCCGCTGGTCTTCTTGCCACCAAATGCTACGTAAATCATCATCTGTCTCTATGAGTTTTGTTCACTGACATGATTAGGTCGCTGCTTGGATTATCGCGCCGCCATTGACGCCTTCATTTACCGCAACAAAGAACTTCGTCACTTGGAGCTGACAGATGCAGAGTGGCACGGTGTCGAGCTTGTCACCAACTGGCTGAAAATCTTCCGAGCAGCGACGACCGAAATGTCAAGGACCAAGCAACCGATGCTTTCGACTACACATGCAGTCTTCCGGGGTTTGCAAGATCATCTCCGTCACACGCTGGCTAGCCTTCCTGCTTCTACCCCGCCACCCTTGAAGCGCGGGCTGTTGGAGGCGTTCCGGAAGTTGAGCGACTATTACTATAAATCAGACGAATCACCTTATTACACCTGGGCCGCCCGTACGTGTACCATCTTCTGTCTTACTCAACACCAATTGTTTCGCAGTGCTTGATCCGCGAATCTCGTATGAAGGCTTGAAACGGGATTTCAGCGACGATGAAGCGCTTCTTGAAGACCTTCATGCATCTGTGGACCGCATGCGCTCACATCTGGATGCCCGCTATCCAAGTCGTGCCCCGCCTTCTGCGGCGATCGTTCCCGAACTTCCGGCCGAGTCTTCTTCCCATCGCGCTTCTCCTCAGAAGCCGAATTTTACTCAACGGTATCAGCAAACACGTCGGCAGGTCACTGACGAAATAGACGAGTACTTCAAGCATCCTCAGGAGGATTTTGATAACTGTGACCCGATTGCATGGTGGTTTGCGCGGCGCCTTCAATTCCCTCGCCTCTACAGACTTGCAAGAGATATTCTGGCAATACCAGGTCCGAGTCTGTTCTGATCTTCCCTTCAATTGGTTTTTACTCAATTGTGTGCACAGGATCCGCCGTTGCGGTTGAGCGTATCTTTTCCGGTGGACGTGACACAATCTCCCTCCGCCGTGCCAGTCTCTCCGCCGAGACGATCCGAACCCTGATGATCGTCAAGCAGCACCTGAAACTTGCACGCGTTGCAATTGATGAATTGACCTCGATGTAGACTTCTGACTATGTGTATTGTCTTCATTCATATAAATGTGCCATTGCCCCCGTCGTCTTCCGTGCATTTCTAGTTACAGAATCCAGATACCAAAGAAAAAAAAATTGAAGGTGCCGTCTGGCCGCAAACGGCCGTCTTTTTTACCGTCCCGCACCGTCACGCCTGCTCAGAAACGACCAAGACGGCCGTCTTTATGACGGACCGTCACCGTCTCAGGATCATGAATTGACGGCCGTCGCCGTTTACGGGACGGTGTTCAGCCCTAAGATCCGGATTCGTCACGAGAGCCAAGTTTACCTCATCGATTCCAGGTAAGTAAGAATCGGCTTGAACAAGCGGCAAATTTCTTTCTTATCTGTGCACCAACTGGCCTATTGGCAACTATCTTCGCAGTCCCACTAATCCTTCCCAGATGAATTTCCAATTTTTGAATGGTAAGTATCAAGGTCGGAGCCGATGTCATCCCTGTCCATCATATTGATAACATCAGACTCGATCGGAACTTTCTATCCATTTGTATAACAACGGAGAGATTGGTGCCGGGTGCCCCGCATTTCTGCTCTCTTCCACTATGCACATTGGTGCCAGCCTTCTAGACTACCTCACACATCTGTGGGAGCCTGCCTTCATCCTAGCATGCGCAGCCCAACTGTGGAACACCGTCTTCTGTGGTCTCTTCCTCCTTATTATTGACCATGACGATCCGGCCAACTACAATATTATGTATTTTTCGCTCTTAATACTGGGTATTATATGTTGCGTCTGCTCCCAATGCTGTCAAGGCATGAGACTGACTATTTTTAGTACTTCTCCGTCTCTGGTTCCTCACAACGCAACTTGTTATGATCTTTGAAGGCCATTATTTTGACCGTAGCAATTTTTCTTGGATCTTTGGCCTGGTGAGTGGTAAACTGCACAATCAGGGGTACTTCCAGCTTGATACACCAATAGGTGTTGGACACATTGGGTGTTGTCGCTGTGTAGGCATTTTATTTTGTGAGCATGATGACATGACTGAATGCCTGCGACATAGTTCCTTTCCACTACATCGGGTTCCCAAGCCATTATCAATGAGGGTGTGTCTTATCCTATGCTTAGCTAGATTATTTGAAAGCAGCTCTTCAGATTTGCGCCTATTACATGGCTTCATTATCCTTTCTAGAGGCTTATTTTGGAGTGGAATTTCGATGTCAAATGAGAGAATGGAACAGTTCGTCCCTGCTATATTTAATTCAACTGTGATCTATCTTATGGTGTTATTGATCTGATTTACAGTTATGCGGCGCCTGGATTATCTGGTTCTCGCGGATCCTGTAACCAACACTTCCAACAATAACTGGGTGAGATGGACTCACAACCCATGGGGACGTTTTGTCTTGATATGGTGTGATTTCTTCCGTGTCAAACCTGGCTTTTCCAACAATCACTTGCTCCGAGTCTTCCTGCACAATTCTGTGGTAGCAAAATGGTGTTAGTAACACCGTGTTACAGCCTGTTGCAATCTCTGTTAGCCAGATTCTTTGGGGTTCACCGCCACGGCCCTGTATTTCTCTCAGAGCCGCTGGAGATGGATCCGGACCCACATCTTGACGAGCCTTTGGAGTCTCTTCCCGGCTGATAAAAACTGCACACTGTTGGATTGAAGCACATACAGATCGTGGCCTTTGGATAATGACAAACACAGTCCTCCAATGAAGCAGAGATTGCCAAAGCTATTTCTCATGCTCTTTGCCCTGACGGTAGTGATATTGCCATTGTTGATATCAGCCAAACCCATTCTTGCTTCTGGCCTCTCCTTCGCGGTCTTGCTGCAGCATCCCCGGAATTTAGGATGGAGCTTGCTCGGAAAACACCGCGGCCACTACATGAATCCGAGTGGGTATTCACTCGGTCAGTTGTCGCACCTGAACATATCCGGCCAGCTGAAGACTACAGAACTGAAGATGTAAGAGTTGCATGCATTTGATTTAATTAAACTAACTGTTTCCAGTTTATTGACATGTTCATTTGCAAGCCCTTGCAAAACAGGATGTCCCATGAAGCACAAACCGTCATCATAGTCTATGGCTTCAATCCATGCTGCATGCAATGGAATTATATGCCACAATCACTGCAATACAGGAAAAGGTTGCACCCAGCAGGGCAGCCAGTGGTCAAGGCTCGATCAGTATTGCGGTGATCAGCAGCCCCTACAGGCTTAACTCTCTCGGGCACCTTGCTTCCCTCGATGATGTCTGCACCTTGACTTTATTGGGCTCCGGTTATATAAATATTTACTCGGAGGACCGTCTCCAAGCAGGACCCTTTTACGAGGTTCGCACTGGAAGGCAAATTTGCAGGAATGTTAACACTGAGCCATTTTTTTCATGCAGAACTTTTTCCGGCTTTTGGAGGACAAATATTCTTGATCGGTGGATACGAGGCAGAAAGGTGATTTCTCCCCAAGCGTATACGCACAATTTTTGAACCGATCATCACCAAGGTTGCACGCAGAACTAAAAAAAATAAGCCAACTAGCGCTTGCAAACAATACCTTGGGTGACTCGCCGGGTGCCAGTCTCATATCCTGCGACTCGACGTTGGCAATATTTTCGGCTCTCAAGGATGCCTCAGAGACGCGTAAACGGCTATTGAAGGTAAGTGTTTTCTCTGTCATGCATAAGATGTTCCTATTATAATATAGTGCTTGGCGGAGATCAACTACACAGTCTTCACTTCTCTCATTTCGTCATCGAGCATCAAGACTGCACTCGAAAAGGACAAGATCAAGATCATGGACTTGCTGCAAAGATTGTTCGAGAGAAGTTCATACAAAGATGACTTGCTGGCGATCCCTCAAGAAACTGCTCTGGCAGTACTGAATTTGACAGACCATGTAAGCAAGCAAATCCTAACGCACGTAATCTTGTACTCAAGTAGTGAGTAGATTCTCGACGGAAGCGGCACCGAAAGTGATGGCTACGCCGCCTTTGCATGGCTGGCGCACGCATTTCTCGATTGTCTGGCTCAGCATCTTGAGGTCCTCCCCGACAATATGGCCGTCCCTGGTGTTACACTACTGAACAAGCAGCCTGTCAAGCAAGGCGGATTTTCAAACGTGTACCACGGACAATACACGAATCCGCAGGGCAAGCTGACCGAGGTCGCCCTAAAGGCTCTGACCATTCTCGAAGACGATGGCCAAGACCGGCCGGCACCCCTTCCCCTAAAACTTATACGTGAAGCACTGATTTGGTATCCTCTAAAACGTGAGTTATCAGTGTTCACCGGCCCGCGAATCGCGATCTAACGTGTTCGATTCCCAGACAGGAATATTGTTCCGTTCTTTGGTGTTGATTCCACTACGCTTCCAGGCCTGCGGGTGCTATGGTGTCGTTGTGGATGCCGCTTGGAGCGTACTCAAATATATTGGAGATCATTCTCCATCTTCGCCGTACGCCCTTGGGTTGGTATGTTGAGATGTGAACAATTTGTCTAATCTTCTCACGGTTGAATCGTTTTCAGGTACAAGACGTCATTAACGGTCTGAAATACCTGGTTTCAATGGGCCTTGTCCATGGTGATTTGTGTGGGGTGCGCACCCATTTCTATTATCATTCAAACTCCAAATAACTTCTGTACAATTACAGCGGAATATTCTACTGGACAGCGATGGGCGAGCGCGCTTGACCGACTTTGGTCTGGCGGAATTCATCGAGTCCGATTCAACCTATACCTCGTCACCCAGGGAGGGCTCAAAGCGGTGGATGGCCCCCGAGCTTCATTATTCCTCCGACGGCTATTTCAAGAGGACGCTGTCTTCCGATATATGGGCCTTTGGATGCTTGGCCTGCGAGGTTTTGTAATTGCCATCTTTCGCCGCGAGAGTTTTTCTAAATGTGATATTATCAACGACTGCTTAGGGGCC
>QVIE01000646.1:0-24909 GCA_013387415.1 Panellus pusillus | reverse complement strand
GACTTGACCCTCGAGCCTGCCGAGCCAGCACCACTTCCACCCCGCTCCCCATCCCCCGTCGCCCCCTCTGCCTCATCTTCACCGTCCAAACGCCTGTCGGCCGCCGAAAACGACAAACTCCATTCGAAAAGGCGACGTGCTACAAAGCGTGACAAAGCACGCGTCGCGTCCTCCAACCCTGCTGCTGCTAAGGCAGTACACCGGCGGCGCGTCGACGACGCGAAACGCTTGGCTCTATGCGCACCGTCGACGCCTCGTCCCTTGCCCACTCCAAGCCCGCGTGGATCGGACTACGTAACGCGCCGATTGGACAACACGATGCTTTGGACGAGGAGGCCCCCAACACCACAGGGATGGGTGGGCGCGCATACTCGCAGGCGGAGATCGATGAGATTGTCGCGCCCCTGGTTTCAAGTACATCGGGTGGCTAGGCGTGTACGTCTAAGTCCCCTACCCCCTACGTATTTGTCTAACCGCGCCTCAGCGTGACGATTCCCATCCTCGACGCTCAACGGCGCGTCATCGCCGTGCTTGGTGGGCAGCCACGGGACACAGACTGGCACAGCGTCGCTGACGGCGCCCATGCGCTCATGCAGGAGCGGCTGCCTCGTTTGTGTCTCTCCCGCAAACGGCTGCACCATCGGCGAGCGCAGCGCTCCTTTGCGGCCGTCTCACGTGGGCCATCGTACGGCAGCGGTCAAGAAGAACCGGTGGAGTTGCGTAACAACGGAACCAATACGCGCGTGACGGACGAGCTGCTCCAGCATGTGTATTTCAAGCGCATCGCTGGGTATGCCAATGTGTGTTGCGCTCCCCTCGCTATCTCACTGCCAACTCACTGACGATCCCTCCAGCTTTATTCTTGATGTGGGGCGCCGAACCTATACGCCTTCTATCAGGCTCAGATGGCGAAGCTGCGTGGGTGGAAGAACTTGCGCTGGAACTTCGACGGCTGCGCGTTCGCCGGCGCCACCTTCAACTTCGGTCCGCAAACGGTCACCGCCCCTCATATCGACTTTGCTAACCTCGCATGGGGCTGGTGTTCCATCACCGCCCTCGGTCATTTCGATCCAGACCGCGGCGGCCTTCTCATATTATGGCACCTTAAATTGGTCATCCGTTTCCCCCCGGCTCCAGCGTCCTCATCCCCTCCGCCCTCTGCAAGCATTCTAATACGCCTATCCGCCGCCATGAAACCCGCAGTTCTTTCGCGCAGTATACCGCGGGCGGGCTTTTTCATTGGGTATGGAATGGTTTCAAAACGGACGCGGCCTTCGAACGCACGTCCACCGACGAGGAGAAGAAGCAGCGGACGTGCGATGACGCCGAGCGATGGAAAATGGGTGTGCAGATGTTCAGCCGCATTGACGACTTATAGAATTCACGTAGAGATCACTACACGCGTCTTGTACACCTTCAGTCCAATATACAGTTGCGTACCCTAGCCACACATCAGGAACACGGACATTGGAACGTCTGGATATCACGAACGCGCGTAGATTCGTACATTTGCCGCAGCGTTCGCACCCCCTTCCCTCCGCGTTCGCCACCACCTCCCGCCGCGTTCGCCACCACCTCCCGCCGCGTTCGCGCCTGCTTCCCGCCCGCTTGCACCCCGCCCCGTTCGCCGCCGCTTCCCGCCCCGTTCGCGCCCGCCTGCCGCCCCGTTCGCCCGCGCTTCCCGCCCGCTTAATTCCCGCCCCGTTCGCCGCCGATTCCCGCAGTGTTCGCGCCTTGTTCAACCCGCCCGTCCGCTTGCACTCCGCCCCGTTCGGACACGCTTCCCGTCCCGTTCGCGCCCGCTTCCCGCATGCCCGCACCCCGCCATGTTTGCGCTTGCGTCTCGGTTGGCCCCGCCCCATTCAAGCGCGCTTCTCGTTCTGTTCACCTGCGCTTCCACCCCGCCGCGTTTGCCGCCACTTACGCCGCGTTCCCGCCCGCTTCGCGCCCCATTCGCCCGCGCTTGCCGTCCGCCTGCACCACGCCCCGTTCGCCGGCAATTCCAACCCTGTTCGCGCCCACCCTGTTCGGGCCCGCTTCCCGCCCCATTTGCCCCTGCTTCTCGCCCCGTTAGCGCCCGCTTCCCGCCCCAATCGCTCGCGGTTCCCGTCCCACTCGACTACGGTGCGCTTCGCGCGCCTGCTGCCCGCCGCTGCTCTCGCTGTCCTCCTGCTGCGCATCCACCAACTGCCTCAGTGCTTCCCACTCACACTTCTGTGGCGCACACACGGACGGCAAGTGTGCACGGGAAGCAGCCAAACAGAAGTTGCGGCGGCGGTAGCGTATCCGGCGGGATGCGCACGGGCAGCGGGAGGTGTTGCTGGGCAGTGCACGCAACGCGGCGTCGCGGCGGGGTGCAAGTGGGCGGGAAGCGCAGGCAAACACGGGGGAAGCGGGCTGCGAACGGGGCAGGGAGCGTACCCGCATCGGGCAGGCGGGCGAACGCGAGGGGAAGCGTATGCGAACAGGGCGTGAAGCACTCCCGAACGGGACGGAAAGCAGGCGTGAACGGGGTAGGAAGCACGCCCGAACGGGACGGGAAGCGTGCAAGAACGGGGCGGAAAGCGGGAGCTGAACCAACCAGCAGCAGGCAGCGGGCGGCATGCGTTCGCAGCGGAAAGGCAGCCGCGTGTGGGATAGGCAGGTTGGTAGCGGGAGGTTCATACGCAGCGGGTGCGCAGGCGGCAATCGACAGGCAGATGCGTGCAGGCGGCGGTAGATGATAAGGAAGGGCAAGGGAGTGTGTAACTATGCTTTGAGGACCGTGAGCCTAGGCGGGGATGCTTTACTGGGCATGAGAACGAGGATGAGATATAAGAAGAGGCAGCACGTACGACGATTGTAAGGCTTGGCGAGCAAAATACTTAATTGACGCCCTGAACGCTTGGCCCCTGAAGCGTAGAAGCTACGGATGAAATGCGCATGGTGGAGAACAAACGGGAATGGGGTATTTGAACGGAAATTAAGGAGCAGAATCTGAGCCATTTCCATACTAAAGTCTGAGCAATTGACCCAGCAGATTCTTACGCTCACGTGACGTTCACGTGACTTTTTCTACATTATACTTACCCGACACTGAGCTGCGCTCTACATATGGTTGTTTGGCGCAGTTGGAAGTTCCCGACTTCAGTAGGTCACGTTGTGATGGTTCCACTTCTGTCGGGGTGTTCTATTTTTTGGGTCGCTCGCTATATCCTTTGGAAAAGCAACGATTCGGAATTATATTAAGTAATTGGCGTGTTCTTCTTTCTCTCGTCTGAAACATTCGCAAAATCATACAAGAAAGTTGATTATACTAGCACAACATTCAATCATGATCCAAAGGGATTTGATACCCCATAGTGTTCTGTAGGGCTGGGTTTTCAATTCCTGGGCAATTCAAAACCGGTTTTTAAAGTGGCGAACAAGGGTGTGCCGGAAAAAAAATTAAAGACCCCATGCCGGTTTTTTAGAATAAGGGTGTGGAGGCTGGACCAACCGGACCACGTAATATCCCCATATGGAAATTTGTCACGTGAAGGTGTTTTTGCCGCTCCGGCTTAACCGAGGCTGAGCTCAGTGAGCTGGAGCTCGACCTCAGCTCATCCTAGGCTATTCCAAGGTGGCTTGACCGGGGAAATAAGTACACATCTTTCTGCCAGAGGTGCTCCGTCTCCTCGAGACACTGGAGTGACTGGACACACGTAAGTACTTACTTCGTTACAATGCCGTACGGCCCGTGCCTCCGGCAATCTCATTCCCCACCGCAAGAATAGATGCGTTGTGCGAGCTTTCAGTGCGCGAAGAAATTTTCATCATTGCCGAACCCGAAGGGAGGCACAATTGATGAGGACCGGAGTCACCGGACTGGAACCGGACCGCCGAATTGGGCCGAACCACGGTCTTCTGGTGCTTTTCTACTTTGAAACAGCAATTCCTATCATCTTATGCTTTGAAAGTGTCCTCCTATAACCTCTGGAGCACCCCCAGACCATAAAAGAAAAGGGTGCTGAAAATTAATTTAAGGACCACGGGGGCAACCAACCAACCGGCATATGGTTCGGCTTTAACCGGCCGGCACACCCTTGGTGGCGAAGCAGAAAGAGGTGTTTATAAACAGGTCTTTAATTTGTACAGCCGGATCAGTCAAATTTTCGGTTTTTTGGAGCCCCCATCAATCTAACCGCATCTACTGGGCTTTTGCACTTGCCCATGACTGTCTGCAACCTCTTCTGAACATCACGAGCAGAACACAGTGATACATCACTGATAAGATCAACAAAAACTGCCGTATCAGTCATCTGCGCATTTCCTGGGGCATCAAACCAGGCAAAATCCTCCGGCAAGGAGGAATAATCTGTATCGTTGGCTTCCTCCAGAGCAGCAAGCTCCTCAACAGACACATCCGACAGGGCCCAGGTCCGCCGAGGCATCACATGACCTTAATTAAAAACAGGCCTCTGGGTGGGACCATTTGAAAACAGTGTTTATAAACACCTGTTTATAAACATGTTTTAAAAACCGACTTATAAACCCAGCCCTAGTGTTCTGCATCCGCCGCTTCCCTTGTTTGTCACCTTTTTTTAGCCCAAGTCGCATCGCATGTGCGCGAACCTGATTCAAATCTATGGATATCAGCAACCATGTGTCTCACATCTGCTCCGATGTCTCGGTTGACAATACTTAACATCCAGAGTTTATTTCTGTGGGGAACTTGAGAGCGAAGAATAGTGCGCAGCTGCTTTTTCAAAGTCTTGAGCACGCGCAAGCAGGTCCGTAGCGTATTCATCAACTTGGAAACATCTGGAACTGTGTTTTTGCTACGTAGAACTACCAGTTCTATGTAGATCGCGTATGCCACGTAGAGGCGCATAGAACGATATTCGCGTAGGCGCGTAGAGATGATCGATCTCCGAAAGCAAATACCAGCAATACTGTACTATTTCGACCGGGTGTTCCCGTAACGCGTAACGCCGGCCAGGGAACGGAACACTTAGGCCTTTGTAACGGTAACGGGGGCTCAGGGAACACTTGACATTTTCGTATCAAAAAATTGCTTTTTTTTTCATTAAAAATGGTACAAAAATGGTCTCAAAGCTCATCAGTATCTGACTGTTCTGCATCTCCAGTTCATGCAAATCCACCCTTAATAGGCGGTATTTTTCTGCCACGGGAAGGTCCGGATGTTGTCCAAAGGGAACAGCACTCATCTTTCTTCCAGCAACGCAGCGGCGGCTTCAAAGAACACTGGTCTCTCCACAGCTTGGGTCAAGGCTTCCAAGCCGGCTAAGGACATTGCCACAGTCACAGTAGATGCACCTGAAACGAGTTTTACTCGCGACCGACGACTGATGGCATCGATCCGGCACACGCGTAGTACCAAATCTGTATTACGTAGACTCAAAATAATCTCTCGTCATCCTCCTTCCTCGTCGCGTCTCGGCCATGGTACGCGCCAACACGCGCCTGGCACGCGCACGTGCGCTTGTCAAAGCTACAACCTGGTTCCTCCGTTATCAAGCACGCCGGCGGCGCAAGGAAGCCGCGCGTATTGCAGCCTTGGAGCGGCAAGGGTGCCGTCCGAGCACCGTCCGCAAGCTCACTTTGCTCTCTGCGGGAATCGTTTCACGCTGCCGGCAGCCTGTATCTCGCCCATTACATGGTCTGGAATCCTCGGATAGTGACACAGACTCGGACTCGGACTCTAATACCTCGTCTTCCACATCCTTGACCTCGGACAGTGACACAGACCTGGGGGAGGATGAAGAGGAGCCCAGAAGAAGGCGTGGTCCCCGTCTTCCCTTCCCTGAACCTGTGAACATCATCGCATGGGCTCAAACACAGCTTGACAGGATGTATGCCACACGCTACCAAAATCCTCGGAGACAGGTTCCTCGACCGCCTGGAACTCTCATGACCACACTAACGAAATGGAAAAATCCTGAATACGCTGAGTGTTTCCGTCGGGAGCTTCGCATATGGCCGGAAACATTCGACGCCTGGTTGACAAGATAGAAAATCACGAAGTGTTCGCCAACAATTCGAATAACCAGCAAGCTCCGGTTCCCATCCAGCTGGCAGTCACACTCTATCGCTTCGGTCACTTTGGGAACGCCGCATCCCATCTGTCTGTCAGTCACTGGGCGGGTATCTCAACCGGCAGTATCCCTTTGTATACCGCACGCGTGCTGACGGCATTGCTGGGCGTGGGGTTGCTCAAGGAGTACGTCAGATTGCCGAATGAAGAGGAAAGGGAGAGGGCCAAGCAGGACGTCATCCGAATGTCGGGATGTAAGGAGTGGGGAGGTGGGTTCTGCATGGTAGACGGGACACTCATCCCCATCTATGCACGCCCAAACTGGTACGGTGTCAGCTATTTTGACCGTAGGATGAACTATTCCATGTCGCTTCAGGTGGGTCGCCCTCAGCTATGTATTTGATTACCTATTCACTTTTAACAAAGCTCATAAACACGCCTGACATGCGTTTTATTGACATGGGCTACGGACATGTCGGAAGCACACACGACTCAGTTGCCTGGACCACATGTCGTCTCTACAAGGAGCATGACACCTTGCTTCGCCCGGGGAATTTATCTTTGCTGACGCAGCGTATCCTGTGAGCCAGTTCCATTTCCTGCATACTGTTTCTCATTTTGATTCAAGATTGCGGACTGGGTCGTCGCTCCTTTCAAGAAGCCGGAACACGACGAGCCCGACAACGCTACCTTCAACAATCATCTCTCGTTTGTCCACATGAAATCAGAGCATGCAATCGGTTTCCTTTGGGATGCACTGTTCTGTGGGCAATCTGGGTTGTGCTGTTTTTGAAATTTGGGGTAGTGCAATTTTCCTACTACTCTGAGAGTTGCGTCAGTAAAATGAGTTGTGCTTTTCCTCTCTCTTTTCTGCGTGTGCTATATTCTCTGATGTGTCTGACATGCTGTTTTTTGCCGTGAATTACATGAAGTTGTGCTATTTTTGCCAAAAAACAGCTAGTTGTGTGAAAAAATAATTTTGCTACACGTATCCTTCCATATTGCAGAAATCACATCGGATTCTGCAACAAGTTTTGAAACTCAACTTTGACCGTGTTAGGTGGGAAATTAACTTATAGCTTAAGAGCCCGCACTAAACCGACCTAAGTTCTATATTCGAATAGAAAAGGTGCAGATGGTTCGGGATAAGCTTAGTTGCCCCGCCATCTGCACCCGACAACTATACAGTACATGATGATCAATAGTAAATAAAGCGTAGTCAAAGAATATTAGTATGCACCCTTACACCCCTCCCCCCAGGACGAGTATCCGAGTCCGACCGAACGACGAGGACGGAGGCCGAGTGCTGCTGCATGGCTGGGCGTGACGCTGCCATACCGCAGTGGTGCATGCTGGGTGTTACACTGCACGCAACCCGTCGGCCTTGTCTCCTCCCGCGTCGCGCATGTCGATGTCCTCGCTTCCCGGGTGGGAAGGATAATCCGTCGAAGCACCCGCACGGACGAATCCGTGTCGCAACGCCGGCCACTTGTACTCATCGGCCGCGTTAATTTCCATAATCGCGCGGGCGTCGTGGGGAAACGCGTCGGGGAAGGCAACCTGGGATAGATCCGCGCCATTGCCGCTCAGCTGAGCGAGGCGTCGGACGCGGGCGAAATCTTCCATCGCTGCCGTTCCCGGGATTGAGTAGCGATCCCATGTTGGACGAACCAAGCGGAGACGTGCCACGGGGAGATGTTGAGGGCGCTGAACGGATAATGCTCCATGGCTAGGTTAGCGGCAGGGTAACCACCTAGCTCGACGAACTTGGCGTATAGGCCCGGGACCGACAGGACTTGCACCGCGCACTTGACGAACAACGATCGGTCAATGGACGTGACGTCCCGCTTCGGCGCCAGCGCTTGGATAGTCATCCACGCCCTGAGGTCGTTGGCGCTCGGGGTGGCGACGGCCACTTCCGGGCAGGCAATCCAGCGTTCTCGAGCCGGACGCCAATGGGCCACTGCGTCGGGGACACTGAACAGAACCAACGCTGCAACGCGCCGGTCGATATGGCGGTGCCGTGGGCCGTAACTGACACCACCTCGTTCGGTTTTTCGGTCTCCGTCAGCACGAGCAGCCCGCCTTCCCGCGGTAGAGTGGTGCCCGCGAACGGGCGGTCGCTATCCGCGATCTGTTCCTCGGGGCGGGGCCCGCTTAGGGTAGCCGACACGAGAGAAGGGTCCATGGGAGGGACCGCGCCCGGCGCGCTGCCGTACATGACCCCCGCGGGCGGGGAAGCGTAGAGCGCGTCACGCTCTTGAACGCGTCCAGCGCCTGGTTCTGTCGGGTCAACACGCACAGCTCACCCACGTTTCGGAGTATCGTGGGGTCGTTCCCGAGTCGATTGCCAATGGCGTCTCGCATGAACGCGGCGGCGTGGGCTTGGCCATGTTCGACCCAGCGCAATAGGTCGTGGGCCTGACGGACGGTACGTACGGTCGGGCGTTCGACCAGGCCCATGTACGTCGGGGTGAGCATGGGAATCGCGCGGTTGTAGCGCTTCCCGTTCTTCTCGTCGAGGACCGCGGTGGCTCGGCGGTCGTCCTCGATGGCGGACCAGTCGGCCGGAAGCATGCCACGCTCGTCGCGAGCCTCTGCCTCGGCCTGGTCCGTCGGGGATGACTTGGGGTAGACTGGTAGCCCATCCTCGTCGGCCTCGGCTCCAGTCACGTCCGGCGGGAACACCGTCTGGACCCAACCATCGGTGCTAGAGGTCGTCGTCCGTGGGGGCCGCGAGTTTTGGACCGCGGTGCGCAGTTGCTCGTCGCGGTCCGTATGGATGCCTCGGGCTCGGCCGCGGGTGTCCGCCTTGGGGTAAGGCTGGAATGCTCGACGATCACGGGTTTGGACGCCACGGCGCCCTTCCCAATGGTCGCGACGGTCGGAGTGCCAGCTGGAAGAGCGGCCGCTAGACCGGCCCCTTCCATGACGCGAGGAAGATCCGTCGCTCGGGAATATGAGCGGTCGCGCCGAGAGTCTTGACGCGAGGGCGAAATGGGTTAGACGCGAGGGGATGATACCGACGATGGTACTCCCGCCCACGCGGTCGAACCGAGAACGATCCTCTTCTTCGTCGCGGTAGTTGTTGTAGTACCGGGGCGCCAGGAGACGGTCGACAATGGCTCGACTTGTCTCGCGCACTATCCCGTTGAGAAAAGGGTCGCTCATGATCGTTGGACGCTGGTGGTGGTAGCGATAAAGATGTCGGGGCGTAGGAGTAGAATAGTCGGGAATCATCTGAGCAGTAAATAAGAAAACTAGAGTCCGGAAAATTGCAGCGTGGTATAGTTGATGGTGTTGAAACCATCAAGGTCCGGGATCGCCAGGCCCCGGACCGATTCCCCTTTTTTGGGAATTACGACACGCGCGGCAAGTCTTGCCAGCGCTCGACCCCCATTGCCTCTAAGTACTGGTCCAAGGCCACACACTCCTCGAGGTTCCGAGGTGGTTCCCAGGTGTAGTCACCAGCGGTCCACTTCACATGAAACTTGACCGTCCTAGCCCCCGTCCACCGGTGGGTCAGGATGGACTCGACGAACCATTCCTGATCATCGGGCATGCCGAAGTCGTAGAAGCGACGCGCTTCGCGACTAGGGAACATCACGTCGTCGCTCGCCTCATGCGGTCGTAGCAGGGACGAGTGAAACGTGGGGTGGTTGCGACGGCGGCGTAGCTCCTCCGGAAGATCGAGAGTATAGTTGGACGACTCGGGATTGCTAGCGGTGATTTCGAACGGCCCAATGAACTTGGGAGCTAATTTGCGAGCTCGTCCTTTCGGTAAGTTCAGATTCTTTGTGGACAGGTAGACCTTCTGGCCGACCGTATACTCAGGGTCCGGTGACCGGTGCTTGTTGGCTTGTATCGTAGAGCGTATCCGCGCTTCAATTATATGGTCGTGCGCGATCACTATATTGCCCAGTGCACGCTGAACAAACTCTTGCACCCCCGGAAGGTCCGTCTGGGTCTCAGACAGGTTGGTCATACGGGGCATGAATCCGCCGTTTAGTTCGAACGGGGCGAACCCGGTGGACGAGTTAATGCTTGAGTTAATAGCAAACTCAGTCATCGGGATCTTGAACACCCAATCACGCTGCGTAGCGTCCACGACGGCGCGTAGTATTTGGGTAACGTTGCGGATGGCCCGCTCGGAAGCCCCGTCCGTCTGGGGATGGAAGGAGGTAGACATGGTGAGCTTGACGCCCGCCAGTCGATGGAGTTCCCGCCAGAACAGGGAAGTAAACTTGGCATCGCGGTCGGACACAATGGACGAAGCGAGCCCGTGAAGGCGTACGATGTCTCGAAAGAATATCCAAGCCAGGTCGGCGGATGTGTCCGTCACCTTCATGGGGCTCAATGACACCATACTGGTCAACCGACAGATGACCACCAGCAGGTAATTGTATCCCAGGCATTCGGGAAATGGACCCACAAAGTCCATACCTATTGAATCCCAGGGGCGAGTGGGGATCGGGAGACTGTGGAGCGGGCCGGCGGGCAGTTTAGGCTGCGACTTGGACATGGCGCATGCCTCACACGATGCACAGAATTGAGCGATCGCCTTGCCCATCTTTGGCCACCAATACCATCGGCGAGCGTACTCGGACGTTTTAACATCGCCAAGGTGACCCACTGTCCGATGGACCTCATCGAGAATGATCTCGGTGAGTAATCGATTGCTCCCAGTGCGAGGGGCTCGGGGGATGCAAAGTACTTCACCGCCCTTGGTGTTCCGGCAGTAAAGAAGCCCCGCCTCCTCTCGGAACATCGAGAACGCTTCGGGCGTAGCGATGACCGATTTCAGGACGGGATCGAGGGCGTACCCCGCCTTGATATCCTCCCGGATTGATTCGTCGCCCTCGATCCGGGTCTCGCTAGGCTGTCGAAGGCGGAGGGACTCCTCGAGAGTCATTTGGTTGGGGTCCATACCCTGATCTGCCCACTCCTCGGCGTGTTGGGTCAATTCACGCGCTTCGATCACCCGGTCTTCCAAAGGCTCCCGTATCCTTCGGGCGCGGATGGCGGGTGAGTCTCGCTGCAGTTCGGCAGTACGGGTAGGACTCATATCCTCCAGTTCCGGGTCCAGCCTGAAGTCGGCATTGACGAACTCCTCCGGTGGGTAGTTATCCGCGGCCGTGTCGTTCTCGTACAATCTGGATAAACAGTCGGCCACCTTGTTCGACTCTCCTTCGACATGAACGATGTCAAAGTCGAAGCGAGATAAGTACTCGTCCCATCGGACAAGTCGCCCGTTGATTCCCGATCGAGCTGCAGTCTTCACGCTAGTCAGCGCCTTGTGGTCAGTGGCCACCACAAATTTTCGACCGATGAGCTTGTCTTCCCATTTCATGAGAGGCTCTATGATCGCTAACGCCTCTTGTTCATAGGTTTTGTAAGATCGCTGGGCGGAAGTGAACTTTTTCGACATGAAGCCGGCCGGACGACAAGACTGCCAGTCCTTTCCTTGACCGTACATAGCCCCCATTCCTCCCGCGGATGCATCCCCGATTACCCAGATCGGGTCGGGGTTGTTCGGGTCGATAGGTCGCAGTATCGGGGTCTTGCGGATAATGGCCTTGATGCGTTCCAGGCAGACTTGGTGGAACGGGCGCCACACGAACGGTTGACCCTGGTGACAGATGGATTCGAGGGGTGATGTAAAGTGGGCTACGTCGGGGAGAAATTGGGCCAGGTATTGTATCAAACCCAGCAGCCGTTGCACCTCGTTGAGGGACCGTGGCGCTCTCCACTCGAGAACGCGGGTGAGTTTGTCGTCGTCAGCATGTAGCCCCGCCTGGTCGATGCGGTGTCCTAGGCAGTCCATACTGGATGAATACAAGTCGCATTTTTTCGCACTCAAGAAGAGCTTCTGTTCTCGGAGACGGGAGAATACGAGCTCCAAGTGACGCTCATGGTCCTCAATTGACTTGGAGAAGATAAATATATCATCTAGATACACATGAACGAAGTCCCCAATGACATCCCTGAATATCCAGGTCATCAAGCGTTGGAACGTGGCAGGCGCATTACAGTCTCCCTGTTGCATGACATGGGAGTACGCGGTGCCGAACGGTGTCGCGAAGGCGGTCTTATGGACGTCGCCAGGTACCACCCTGATCTGTTCGTATGCATCGGACATGTCGATTTTCGACCGGTAAGGCGCCCGAGCTACGTCCATCCTGATAGCGTCTTGGTCAGGGAAGGGGGTTACGTCCTTCACGGTATTTTCGTTGCGCTGTCGAGCGTCGATGACCGTGCGTAGCCCGTTGTCCTTCTTGGGAAGGCAGAGCAACGGGGCGGCTTGAGAGGCGGGGCTGAATTCCCACCAGCCGGAATTGACGTACCGATTGATCTTCTCGCGCAATTGCGGGCGTAGCGATTCGGGCAGCGAGGCATGTGGTAGTTGTACACCGCCTGCTCGTCGATCAAGTGGATCTCGTGGTTTATGGCGCGGAACGGAGGGAGCGTGAGCGGGATCGGTCCGAGCAGGTCTTGACAAGATTCAATCCATTTTCGCCGAAGGTTCTCGACCGGAGATTCACTAGGCTCCGCCGCAGCGGTCGCGACTTGGGCGTGGAATAGGCGCAGGACATCCACGGCGCACTCCAAGGCGATGTCATTGACGCCGTATGGGTCGTCCTCGCCGGTCAATCCTATGGGGTTGAGCGATGAGTGACCGCTCACAGTGTCGCGCAGCTTGAGTCCAGGAGTAGTGTCGTGGGGCCGCCTTGTCTCGGCCAGCAATTGGTCTCTGGGGGACGTGCAGACTCCGAAATGTATTCGGTCGGGAGGGCCTTTGTCAGACTCTAGCTCAATGTCTTCGTCGTCATCCTCGTCGTCCGCGAACTCAAGGTCTGGAGGTTCCGAGTCCAGCCAGACCTCAGATGGGTACTCGAGGGACCGAGCCTCAGTCTCAGGGAGGAGGATGAACGGGCAGTCCGCGGGCAAACTCGGGAGGTCGCTTCGATCCTCCTCCTCGCAGTCTATGGTGACTCTCGGTCGTCGGGGAAACAGCAAGCAAGCCTCAGATTCAGGTATCATAATGTAAGGACAGTCAGGAGGTAGCGACGGCCAATGAGCGACATCATCGGGGTCCACTTCCTCAGTAATAGTACACGGCTGCTGGCCGTAATTAGAGATGAATAAATTATTGCTCGAGACGTATGGATACGCCACGTACTCGGAAGTCGGTCGAGCGCTTTCTTCCAAGTTCCCGTCAATCGGACCGGGACCTTCGACCTGAGGGAGTCATGGCCGAGGACCAGATCGCGATGTACCGGCGGCGCGGTCGATCTCACGGCCGACTCTCAAGGCCGCCTCTTGCAGAGTAGATAGCGCCGTGATGACGCGTCCCTCGGGAAGACCACCTCGCGCTTGCGGAAATCTAGAACGAGTTTGTGCTTGTTCATGAAAGGTGTGCCTATGATGCCATCGTAGAGGTCGAGGTTGGCGATGTCAAAGTAAGCGTGGCCGAGGATGCCGCCAAAGTTGACGGAAGGCCAGGTGCCGTAGGTAATCGTACTTTTGCTGCCGCGGCATCCCAACTGAAGCGTGACTTGCTCGTCCAGCTTGAAGAGCTTACATCCCGATACCCGGGCGAACTCCGGGGTGAGAGAGTCGATATTGCTCCCCGAGTCGAATAGCACGTACGCTAGGACCCCCGAAATTTCGACTTGAGCCGACAGGCATTGGAGATCACGCCGGAGTCGTGACGGTTGATCGGTATCTAGTACCTCTTTCCTGTTCACGTTTGACAACCGTTCGACTCGTTTGGCCAGCATCGATACCTCGCTGGAGGATCCAGCTTCCGGGCTGACGCGGCCATCGGCGGCCACGATTGCGCGTAGGTAAGGAACATCCATAAGTTCCTCAGACGGTTCCTCGAACTGAGCTAGCCGCTCCTCGTCAGATTCAGTCAACGCCCAGCCGCCTTGAGACGGCCCAGCTGCGTTGACCGAAACGTCAGCGGTATCTACCACCGACCCCGTCTCTGCACTTGGGGCGGCTTCGTCACCGTCGTCCGGCTCGGAAAGCAGCTCGAGGGCATCTTCAAACTCGACGCTCGGAGTCGATACAGGCGTTCCCGGGTAACTAGGGGGCGGCGTCACCGGGGGCGTCTCCGACACTTCGCGTTCATGGTACATATCGACGTCTTCCTCAGGTAGGTAGGTCTGTCGTCGCTCCGGTGAGTCGCCAATTTCCGACGAACTCCTGACCCACTCTCGCCAGCTGTCGTCGCCCGCCAGTTCCGCCTCGAAGACGTCGTTCATCGAGGGCAGTCGGCGCTCGTATTCCTCCTGCAGTCTGGCTCCCCGCTCCACTGTCCAATCTAGGCATTCGCCTATGACCCGGAGGTGCTCGTCGATCTCGCCTAGGATTCGGTGGCTCGAGGAATTTGCCACGAGCAGGACTCTTCCGGCCGCCACCATGGGGCGCCCGAAGAGCGCCTCGCGGATATTTCCTCGCACCTCTCTGACCTCGCGGTAGATCTGGGAAACTCGCTCAAGGGTGCCGCTCACCGCCTCGTACTCGGCGTCGTTCGCGACTCGCGCCCTGGTGAGTTCCTCCTCGTCCATGAACGCCGGACCTAAGTTGTCCAGCTCAGATAGCGCGGCCATGCTCGATAAATCGATTCGCCGGACTACCTGAGCATAGTGCTCAATGGCCTGCACCAGCAGCAACGCGTCCCATTGTTCGGTCGCCGACCGCGTGAACGGGCCGTCGCCGTATGCGTCTTGGAAGTCGCGGGCCATGTCCTCAAAAGAAGGGTCGGGCGTCGTTTCCTCTCCGTCGTGCGAGGGTCGCATGGCGTAGTACTGAATCCGGATCGCTCCTAGGCGCCCGCTGTCGTTGTCCCCAGGCTCGTCACCCTCGGGATCGAGGCCCGCTAGGTCAGCGGTGGTTTCCTGCGCCTCGGCTTCCGCTCCTTCGGGATCAGGTCCCCAATCGTCATCCACCCCAACAACTGGGTCAGAGTCGATACCCAGCTCCTCGTCGCCAGCCACGTAGCTGTCGGTTACTCGCTGGGCTCCTACCCGTGCCCGGTCGGCGTATCGGGGGCAGATAGGATCGCTGCCTATGTGTCCCTTAGCCCCGCATTTGAAGCAGGTTTTGTCCGCGTGGACATTAATCCCCGGCGCGACGGCGCTCCGCAGCGACTGGCTAGGACCAGTCGTACTGGCAGGATTCGATTGGGGCGCTGACGAGCGGGTCGTGGCTCCCGAGGAGCGAGCGCCAGAAGACACCCCTCTCGACGGGTTAGGCGACAATCGCGTCTGGGTTGTCGTAGTCCGGGGGGCCCGATATCGGCCGGCGCCCCGCGACGTTAAATCCGCGTCCCAAAGCTGGGCCGCTTGGGTCCTTATTTGCTTGATGGAGGAGTAAGCCTCGGATATACCTCTCATGGTTTTGAGGTCGTCGTGCAGCGAGGCGGGAATCAAGGCCATGAACCGCTGCTTGATGATGATATCAGGCATCGGCTCACGCATCCGACGGGAGCAAGCCTCTAACTCCTCCAAGAGTTTGATGGGGCCCTCCTCCGCCTTGAATCGGATCTGGTTGAAGTCGCGCAGCGCATGTTGGATGGTCGCCGTTGTAATGAAGCGACGGTGGAGGGCGCATAGCGTCCCCACGAAATCCCGACGTAGGTCAGGTTCCTGATCACGATTCGCTACGAACTCAATGTACCAGTCCAAAGCTACACCATCTAGTAGGTTTTTTAATACCGATACTCGATATCGGTCTTCCGCCTCGCCATCGCCACCGTAGAGCATAGTCCGCATCCACGAAGCAATCGTCTCGATCCACTTCATGAACCGGCGGTGGTCGTCGAAGCCCGAGAATCTCTCGGGAGTATCGATCTTGGGGGTTTGAAGTGGGGAGGTAGACTAAGCGCCTCTGCCAAGTGGTTCTCGACCACCGATCTAATCCGATCCTCGGTTTCCGCTCGGAACGAAACGAATACATCTTCCCCAGCCTCGTCCTCCCCTTCTGCCGTCAAGTACCCAGTCTGGGCCACACTATTGTATCGGGAAACTCGAGCCGACGCGAGACCGGGCCCTTCCGCCTGTACCCGCCTGGGCGCTGAGGATATGCTTCCAAAATCCTCAAATCGCGCGGTGCTACGGACCGGCGGGGCGGGTGCGTCTCCGGTGCCAGGCGGATTGGGACCCCGCTGCATGCTAAACGCGGCGTCCGCATTTTCGCGGCGCCGCACGTTACCATCGGCCCGCTGGTCAAATTGGGCTTGAGTTTCGCCCATTCGGCGGGGCGGCAACACCGTGTTGACGGCGTCCGCCACGCCTTGGGTCAGCGGGCTACTCGTAGCGGGTCGGATGTCCGGGAAGCTCGCCAGCTGCGGGGAGTGCCCTCGCGTGGAAGGCATAGACGATACAATGTCTCGGATGGCTTGCTCGGACGCGCCGATGGATTGTAGCGCGGCGATGTTGTCCTCTACACATCTATTTAGACGGTCTGTACGTTCGGTAAATCCATTATGTAGCAGTTGGAACTGGTCTACTACTTCTTCCTGGAATTGGGCCAACTGGTTATGACCACTGACATTATGATTAAGGTGATCATTCAGTACGGCCGTGGTAGCTAGCAGCCGTTCGCGTCCCGTCGATAGTGCTCCCCGTACTCTGCTGATGGCTGCGATCTGCGCGGCGCTTAATGAGCCGCCACGCCGTCCATCCATCATTCCAGCAATCCGGGCTTCTGCTGCGCCCAAAGAACCGCTCGTCCCGCCCGAATTGCGGGAGGGTGCGAGGTCGGATTCCTCGGACGGCGTGGGACGGAACGTATCCGACTGCGTCGGTCGGGGTGCGTCATTAATCACGACACTCTCTTCATCGATTACCTCAATGACGATGCCGGTCTCTTCCTCTACCAAGTTATAAGATCCGTCGGGGTAGCGCACGACCCGGCCTCTCAGGGCCTGAGGAACCCCAGGCCATCAGGTCCGTGTCTGTTCGATCCAAACGATGCGGAGGACCGGGGTCTGCCAGGGGATTGCCGCCCTGCCATTCCACCGATCCCTGTCGGCCCCGTGGTTGGCCCCGAACCTGTTGGGCTGGAGTGAAAGGCCTCGAAAGGGGCCGGATGTCTCTGTGAAGAGGAGAGGTGGCTGCGAATCCACCAGTCACCGAGGAGTTTTGGTCTCCCCGGTCTGTGCGGACACAAACGGAGTTTGCCCGCTGGTGGTCGAAGATGGGATATGGGGTGGCTGGTCTCGTCCACGGCGCCAGTTTTCTGCGGTGGGGCCGGGAGAGGGCACCCGGGATCCTTGTGAGGCCATAGTAGTTGATCAACGTGTACGAATAGCGGTCTATTCTTTAAAGAAGTGCTCCGAGTGGAGCCAATAGGGTTTAAAAAAAGTGTTAGGTGGAAATTAACTTATAGCTTAAGAGCCCGCACTAAACCGACCTAAGTTCTATATTCGAATAGAAAAGGTGCAGATGGTTCGGGATAAGCTTAGTTGCCCCGCCATCTGCACCCGACAACTATACAGTACATGATGATCAATAGTAAATAAAGCGTAGTCAAAGAATATTAGTATGCACCCTTACAGACCGCACCTAATGTCAGCTCGTTCTGAACCCAGTAATGCATTCTCGACTGACGACACGTAGACGGTAGCTTTGGTCATCAGTTCCAACACAGAAGAGGCACCGACAGTAAAAGCACCGGCCAAGGCTCCTTGCTGTCGTTCTGTCAAGCGCGAGCAGGTGGACAAGCTGCCTGCACTCAGTCTTGCACCCAGCTCGACCCCGGCTACCATCAAGAGCGAGTCTTCATCTGGTTCTTTCACCCCCGAATCATCGGCGGATGTCAACGGTTTACCTGCCTTCATCGCAAAAACCTGGAGCACTGTCTTCCTGCCGGCATGTTATCTTGCGCTCTATGTTTCCACAGATCTCATGGCTGTCGGTCAGGTCGGCAACAAGTCAGCACAGCCGGGCAAGGAGACGGTTGCGGTAATCCAGGCGGTCCTCGACAACAAATACGCTGGCCACTCTTATGTGGTCAAGTGGGGCGATGCAATCTGCAGCAAGGTATGTAGTTGTTGTGTGTCACTGCGATTCAACAATGACTGGCTGATACCCCCATGCAGGCTGTGGCTCGTATAGGTGAGAAACGTTCAGCTATTAGTCGAGCGGCGATATAAGCAGACGACGTCAAGTATGCAGTTCGTAGCAACGGCACCGCCTTTTGGAGGGACCCCACCCCCGAGGATGTGTACAAGCTGGATCCGAGCCATCTAGACTAAATTGTACAGCTCTCGCTCCCCTTCATTGCCTGACTTCTCAGCTAATGTGTCCGTAGAAACCTAAAGGATACCTTGAGTCCCCCACCATCATTGCGACACTGTCTGTCTTCCTCAAAGGCCTTAAATTCGACGTGATCACCACGCCGGACGGCATGACTGATTTCTCTGTATTACCCATCGGAGCGCTTGGCATGGCGGCAGCAGCAGCGGTAAGTGCGGAGATCACTGTACAGCTCGTCACTAACTACGGTGTCAGGTGGAGCGGGCCTATCGGCGGTATGCTACCGGGAATACCCGAGGAGAAGTCGTCCGACTTCTCATTTGCGAAATATGGCACTCCTGTTGCCGGTTTCAAATCAGGGCCGGTCGCGCGAGCATGATTTCTTCATTGCTTGCAACAGCTGGAGGCGGGACTTCAAGAACGGCCATCGTACTCACAGCATTCCCGACAATGTCGATGAACAACTGCTTGCTAAGGCATTTGCGGGTCAACGATTGGCCGCCGATCGGAACGAAGACACTAAACCATGCAGCCGGCTTGTTCATCCGAGTACGGGCCATAAACTAGCTTATTGCCGTGCGTCGCTATTCTCTTTCGTTTCGCACGCAGGTTGAATATAGTTCACGAAACAGCACACGCACACGTCGTTGAAGGGAAGCAGGTTAGGGGGAAAATTAAGCAACACTTGTGCCTTGCGCGCCGTGCAATATATGTCCCGCTCGATCCTACAATTCGTAAGGCTCTCATTGTACAAAATACTACTGGCCACAGTCATCCTCTTCCCGTACGGAGCAAGCCGTCGATCATCGCTACCAAAATTTATCAAGCTTGCGTCAAGGCGCGTGGGCTTGTTGGCGCTACGGTTGACAACGTGGATAACGGTATTCCCTTTTTGTCCTCTGCTCGCTGCAACTGATCCTCGGTTCCAGCGTCATCGACCTCGCTTCAATTGAAGGGTAAAACCCCTGCCCTCTTTTCGCCCGCACTGGCTTCCCGTCGTGTTCGAGAAAGAATTGTTCGCAATATGAAGACCGAAGAATATCCCAGTGGTCTCAGCACCACCGGCGAGCCTTTACTTTATTTTAATAGCCAAACCGCTGACTTCGGCTCCTCTTTAAAGGCGCATTTGACATTTACATGAATCATCTCACCAAACCCTTGCCCGAACGCTACATACATGGCTATATTACAACGCCAAATGGTGGCGTATGTATCCTTACCTGCCTCGTATCTTTGATCAAATTCTTGGACGATCCGGGGTCACCTCCTTTGAGGCTGACACCACCTATAAGCGGGTGGCCGGCGAGATGAACGAGTGGGATGTTACGACATTTGTGAAGCCGGTGCTAAGATGTAAGTAATCATTAAGTTCTGTCGCGCCTGGTTCTTGAACTCACAGAACTTACAGCCTCTTCAGTCGCCCGCGCATATATAAATCACGCAAGCACCGACTTTTTCGAGCAGGTTTTCGACGAGTTGCAGCGCATCAAACTCATGATCACCGGCCGACCAATCGCATTGAAAAAATTCGTACCCGGGGGGATCTTCTTGTTCTGAATGCTGATATGGACGGCACACAGATTATCGGCATCTGTAAATCCATCATGAAGCACAATGTACCCGAGTACAGTAAGATTCCTGACAGCACCGTGCCGGAGGAGATTGCTCCGGAGTTTGTCAAACTCTGCTGGAGACATGGGAAGGAGTGGGTGATTCAATGCTTTTCCGCCGAACGTGCTTCTGAGATATTGATCAGGCCCGTCGGCGACTTCAAATCATTGCTGTCGCAAGACAATTTCAAGCGCATACAAGACTTTGTTTACATCAACTCCAACGAGGCGCTTAACGAGTTCTCCTCCTTCATTAAAAATCTCGGAGTCAAAAAATACAGGGTGCGTATCATTCGATACTTTTCTGATACGCCTCACGGTTTCATTCATGTCAGATTGGTGGGATCATAAGGAGAACAATGCATGGATTATTCCCTGCCTTGTTAAATCACAGTCCCGTCTTGCTGCCGGCGTTTGGGATGCGACACCCTCCACAAAAAACAACAATGAAGCTCGGCATCACTGGCTGAACACTCCAACCGGAATCAAAAAGCCATTGGTTGAGGCCATCGAGGGGTGCGTACGAAAGACTGGTTTATGACTCAACTGATTCGAATGTCATAGCGCGTACACCGCCGATCGTACTTTAGCTGATGAGATCGAAATGTCTCTACGGACCGGCGTATCGATTAATCAAAACAACGAAGTGCGCCACCGCATGTCTCGCAACACACAGCGCCAGTCGAAGGCCGCACAAAAGGCACGTGAGTCACGGGAGCGCACCGCTGAGCAGAAGCAAATCGAAGAGCAACTTGCTGCGGAGGTTGAGGCACCGCGCCAATCAAGCACCCGTTCCAAGGACCTCGCGGCTCAGCTCAAGCTCGTCAAGAGTGCTGGAAATGCGAGCTCCAGTGGACGGGTGAAGACCATACCGAGTAACTCATTTTCTTATTCTCATTTCCGTCCGATTAAGTTAATGTTCTTACTTGTACAGCTGGGCTGAATGCAAGTTCGACCGGACGAGTAAAGGCAAAACCATGTAAGTTCTCGTCATCATTATCAGCATGATTCCTCATGCCTTCGAAGCACGCGTCGCAGCCTCGACGGCGAAGCAAACCGTGGATGAGAGAGATAGGTCTGATCTTGAACCCCAAGAGCCCGCCCCCGGACAAACCAGTGAGCACTGCCCCCACGCCTCAAATGCAAAGCTGCCGGATTTATCTGTTTGAGAAACAGCGTCCACTTTGATGCTTGAAACTAGGGCATCGACTGCGGAGCCTGTAGCATCTGATCCCGTTCCGAACATCGAAGAGTTGCATCGCCAATCTAGACTCGACAGTGTGTTCAGTTGCTTGCGCCCAGGCTTTCAGTTGATATTTCTCTATTCAGTGACCTCGTCCGGCTGTGGGGACATGCTACTCCCCGATTTATTATCCACCTCGTCGCAATATACCCAGCTGGTGCCGTGTTTGATCTTTCTATGTTCGACTTTCCTGGTGCGTAATCTCCGACGCAAACGAGTTCATGGCTAAAAGTGTCAATCAGAGTGGTCAAACGAGTTTGTCGGCGATGGACCACTGTCAGGTGAGCCCTATGCACCCCAGCCTCAATTCAGCAACACAGGTATGGATCTTCATGCATCGCACATCACACGAACCTCATGCACCCGAATTTAAACAGCCTTCGCAGACAACATGGTTCCCGATATGTATTCGGGCACACTGCCCACGCTACCAACCTTCACACATCCGCCTCCTCCACTGTCCCTGCAGTCATATCCATTCGTGCTCGACTGTTTCAGCTCGGGCTTCGATGCGACTCATGAGAGTGCCGGATTGTCGGAGTTTGATTTAGACATGGCAAGTCTGGGCTTCGACGGCGCCGCTGATCTCTCTTTTCAAACACCGCCTGTGGACCTATCTCTGGATTCCTCGCTTCTCTGGCCGTTCCGGCCGCCTCCCCTCTTCCGCTGCTCCCCGCGCCTTCCACTGATTCACCGCCGGCGGCTACAGCTACACTATCCGAGTCTTCGATCAAGATCCGGCGTTCAAATCTGGATGGACTGGAGCCGGCGAATATCCTGCCTATGGGATCTGCACGCTCGCGTGCACCCAGCTCTCGTAAGCGAGACGCCGACTCGGAGAGCATCCCTGATGCGCCTTCCAAAAAGCCGAGATCTCGCAAAGTAAGTTCGTTAATCCTGAATCTGGTTCACACGCTAACTGACTCAGGCTAGACAAGATAAATAGTAACATAAGTATTGCTTGAACATGTCGTAGTCATAATTCTAAGAATGTGCCATGTTTGGTCTTCCGTGAACATCTCGTAGTAATCCCTCTATTAATGTGTGATGTTTCATCTTTTGCTCCCCCAACAATGTGCCACCTCTGACCAAATGAGCCACTTCTGAACTCAATGTGCCGTGTCTTAATGGATGTGGGGGCCGCATCTGGTGTATCCCGGGTGTGGGCTCTGTGAATATATTTCACACTTGCTGCAGTGCTGTAGAAATGTGCACAGGCTTGCCAACAACTGGTTAGAGCTAGATCTAGATTGTGCTCTGATATACGCATATTCTCCACACTTTCTGCAGTGCCATACAGAAGTGTACAGGCTTGCACGGGAGTGGTTGGAGCCATGTAAGGCTTTGTGCAGAACTCTTCTGGTACTCTGTTGGGACCTTCCATATTTTTTGCAATGTCAGAAGAAAGTGTACTGTGCATTGTGGTTTCAAGACAGTGGGGGAGCTGCAAATTCTTTCTGTAGCAGCCGCAGTGCTCCAGAAAAGTGTACTGGTTCAAGCTCAACTATTATGAAAGAGTGTGGATTTGTGTATATGTCTCATAGCTGCCACACTACTATGGAAAAGTGTACAGGCTTCTACAAAAGTGTGTTATACTCTGTGAACATTTTTTGCCATTGCCACAGTCCTGCAGACAGGTGTACAGGTCTGTTTCAGACTATACAAGAGATGTTGGCCACCCCAGTGCTGGGTACGGCTGTCAAAATGATGGGACTTAGACGGGCACAGTCCGTCCCTCGTGCAACAGCTGTCCTTTTGGGCGAAGTAGAAAAGTGACAATTCCGCCCCCGGCAGTCGTGACCTTATAGCTAATCTGTGGATTTCTTCCACAGCTGTTACGGATCTGGAAGAAAGTGTACATCCCTGTGCACACCATAAGACTGTGTTGTGATACAATGAATCATCACTAACATTACCATAGTGCTGCAGAAAAGAGTACGCTCCATGTACAGAACTGTTCAAAGCCAGGGTGCACTCTTTGAAGAGTGTCCACACTTGCTGCAGAACCATAGAAAAGTGTACAGGTTTACACCAGACTTTCTGTAGATAGGGTGCAGTCTGCTGCATGCAAAAAGAGTGTGAATTCTGTGGATATGTCCCATAGCTACCACACTGCTATATATTAGTCCTCCGACCCATTTCAGACCAATATATATTAGGCAGTTTGCACTCTGTGAATACCCCTCACACTTGTTGCCGTGCTGTAAGAAAGTATACAGGCCTTTACAGAAGTGGTCAGAGCTGCTTATACTCTGTGAACATTTTTTGCAGTTGCCACAGTCCTGCGGAAAGGTCTACAGGTCTGTGACAGACTATACAATGATGGTGTATGCTTTGTAAATACTTTCTACATAGCATCCAATCTGTGGATTTTTACCACAGCTGTTATGGTATTGCCCTCTGAGCACACCTGAATCCTCTGGTGATAAGCATGCAAATTTTCACAAACTTTACATATCTATGAAGTGAGTGGGAAGGGGACTTATAACTATAAGTTATAAGGGCCCGTGCATTGAATCTATAAGGGTCAGAACCTTCTCGAGGTGGTCGACCATGGATGTAGCATGCATGCATGGAGCTGGAAACCAGGAGTTCCCTATACAGAAGAGCTCTGCCAGATAGGAACACTTGAATTTATCAGGTCTCTATCGGTACTGGTCAGTCTGGGGCTAAGTTCTATGTTCTAAGAGACAAAACTAATAAAATATTAAAGAGGGCAGCAGGCACTTAATGGCTACACACAATCCCGATAAAAGAACATCCACATAGACGTTATCTTGTGCTTTGAACCGAACATCTCGATTGCAGTCCCAACCATCTCAGTGAGATCATGAGGGGTCCTGGTCAGTACATAACAGCCACAGTAACATTGCACTATCATTATATGAACATTAATTTTTCAAGTGTGATTTTTGCTGACCGTCACCAACATGCAGCCAACGGTCGGGCAAACCGCTTGGAAGAAGCCACGCCACAGATCGACCGCCATGCCCCTAATTTGCTGCGTGTTGTCAGTGCAATAAGCATGCGCCGTATTGGGGTTACGAAGGTTGCGGTTGCTGAGCGCGTCAGCGGCTCTTCTTCTTTGACTTGGCAGCTTGCCAGGCAAGGCGCTCGGGGCAATCGGCCTTGTAGTGTCTGGGTTTGTTGCAGAAGAAGCAAGTCGTATTGGCGGGATTGGTGGTGGCAGTGCGACGGCGTGAGGCTATGACGGCCATGGCTTCGGCGAGCTCCTCGGGGGTAACGTTGGTCGGCATGGGTGCAGGAGTGGCAGCGGCAGAGAGCTGGCGTGTCTCTTCATTGCGAAGCTGGATGATGACATGTTCAACGCTGAGCTGATCGGGAGGAGTGGTGTCGAAGTTAATGATGACCGTGTCGTAGGAAGGTGGAAGACCCAGCATGTAAGCCAAAATTTTATCCTGCTCGGTGACCTCAATCCTCGCATGCTGCATGCGCAAGACGAGCTTCTCGATGCGTCCAATCCATGCCTCCATCATCTCACTGTCGCCCTTCTTTGACGTGAGGAACTTGCGGCAAAGTGCGAGGCTCGTAGCAAAACCAGCAGCAAGGTGCAGCCGTGCGAGCGTCTCCCAAATGACCATAGGGTCGCACGAGGTCATATGAGCGAGCTGACTGTCCTCCACATGCAAAATGAGCTCAGCGCGAGCCTCAGCCATCTTGGCAGCGGGGCGTCCCGCAACGCATGCAGCGTGCTTGGCGGCAATCTCTGTGTCTGTCTTCTTCGACCCATCAGCCTTGTCAGGGCTCACC
>QVIE01002002.1:0-32510 GCA_013387415.1 Panellus pusillus | reverse complement strand
CACGCCAGCCGAGCTTGTGCACGCCGCCGCACCATGCGCAGCTCAGGGTAGCTGCGAATGGCGGTGCGATCGCGTGTCTTCCACGCTTGGATGGTCGCCGCCTGCTCCTCTTCTGCATCTGAAAACGGGAAAGTCAGAAGAGACAGAAATAGTGAGTGGATGGCTTACCGGGAGAGTCAGAACAGAAAGCCTGGGGTATCCAGCGGGCATCTTGCGTTGCCATTTCCATGGCTTGAGCGACATTCCGGTATTGACACGTGAGTGCGCTATCTGTCGATCGTATCAATAATCATCATGTCGCAGTCTCCCATCCCGACGAATCTGGCCGCTCACGAGGTGGTGATGGACACCCGGGGATTCAAGGATCCTCGCTTCTACTGCCTCCCCCCGTTCCATTTCGATTCCGCACGCCCTACGCCCAGGCGCGGGAAGGGATTCCGATTCTATCTTGTTTGTCAAGGGCGCCGAGTGGGGCTGTTCGACAACTGGTCAGTCTTTCAGTGCTGGTCGAGCGGCGATTGAGAGACGAATTCCAGGGCCGAGGCTAATGCTAGCGTGTCAAGTTTCCCTGGTGCAAATTACCAGGGCTGCCAAACGATCAACCAGGGGATCGAGATGTGGCAGCGGGTTTGCCTCATGGGCTCCCACCCCCACGAGACGGAGCCTGCCCGCACCACCATACCCGACGTCCGCTTCTCCTCAACCGGCGCCCGTCATGGCCGTGGCCACGCAGCGAGGACCCAGGAAGCGCAGTCCTCAGCGACTACATCCGACTGCAGCGGCACCGCTGTGAAGACCGAGGAAACGTCACCGCCGCGGACTCCGCCGCCGCACGTGCGCGCTGACTCGGTGACAGAAGGTCTAAACTTTGCGATCCGCGGAGGGGGGATCGTGTCGAGTAGCGCGTGAGTCTTGATCTACGTTGTGGAAACCTCAGTAACGATCGTTCCCACAGGGAACGCACGGAGCGGCGTTACCGTGAAATGCAGCAGCGGGGAGAGGAGCCAGATATGCTGGTGACTCGGAGTCTGCGGCGGGCAGCACGGTTCGCTGTGGAGGGCGACACGGCGGCGGAGAGCGAAGAGCTCTGACGTTAGGCGCACACAACGGGGTTTTAAATGTATTTTTTGTATTAAATCCTATTGCATGTACAGTGAACAAAGTCTCATCTGTGAGTCGAGCTAGAATAATGACGAGGTGAGTAGGACAGTCAACAAGCGGCCGGAGCACGTGTGTCACCTGTGATCTTCACGTCCTCCAACTCCTCGTTACTTCGAAAAAAATGACACGCGGCGGACAGAGGGCCCGACTACGCGTGCGCAACGGTGGCCCTGCCGTCGTCAAACCCGGGAAAGTCAGCTGGGTGCACGGCTCGAAACTTCCGTTTTTCCAGGCGCACGCGCAGGAGTTCCGGTCAGCCGTCGAGCTGAAAAAAACATCCGCGTTCTACGGTGCCATGACGCGACTGTACACCGACAAATATGGCTGGAGCTTGGATTGGGAGGATGACCTGCCCGAAGGCCAGACTGTAGCCAGTGACGCAAATCCGGACGAAGACACGGACACGCTGTCTCCGGAGGAAAGCGAGGCACGAGTGGAATACGCCGCCAAGGCGCGGAAAGTAAGTGCAGATGGTATTCACGCTTGTTCGTAACTGACGTCGGTATCAGAAAATTGCAGCGTGGTACAACGCGCAATATGGACAGAGCGTGCGAGGCAAAGGTGCAAAAACCAGTTTCAAGCAGCTGTTCAACAAGCCGGCTCTTGATCCACCTGCCCCTACAAGACCGCGGGTGATCAATTACTATTCTCGCAAATTTTATAAGGAACGGATCGAACCTCGCGTGCGGGCCCGGGCGGCGGCGCTCTCGCGATCGGACAAGCCGCCGGCACTGATCGCGTTACGGAACGCGGTGACGAAGCAGGCATGGCTCAGTGAGACGCCTGAATTCCGGGCGGAGGTGGAGGCAAGCCTGGAAAGGGAGTACAAACTGGCGCAAGAGGCATACGCGGTGGCCTCGTCCGGAGACACACCGACGACGGCCGCGGAATACAATGTGTAAGTGCCGCATGATAATTACGAGGGATCGGGACTGAGTTTAACATAGGGCTCTCAACAACGCAGGATACTACCTGCAGTCCTTTGCAGACGCGGCCCGCGAGCGTTTCGGGATGAATGTGACAATCCTTATGTGCGGCCCCGTCCCAGAGAGTGGGGGAAGAATAGAAGTGCGGAGGTGAGGAGAATTTCACAAATGGTAAGGATTAGAAACTGAACAGCGTATAGTGTACACGCCGGGTCAACGAATGGCTTGGTGCCCAGGTCCTGGGCCGAATTTGACCGGGCGGGATTTGATGCGGCGCAACGAAGCATGGTCGAGTTTACGCACCACTGTTTCAGTGAGGCGGCTCATCTGTCACTCGTGATGATGGTACTGATATTATATTAAAGCCGAGGCCGAGTGTCGAGCGAGGGGTCTCGATACGGATGTGTCAGCAGCGGGGGCCTCGGAAGCAAGTCCTACCACAGCGAGAACGACGGCGGCGGGCGCGACAGCAGCCAGTGCTGCGACCGCGGCGGGCGCGGGTGCAAGCGTAAGCGGCGTTGATCGAGCTAGCGAAGGCGGCGATGGAAGTCCGCATGAATCAGCACCTGTGCCGGAACCGATCGTGTCGGACGATTGGGACCTGCCGCCCGACCTCGTGAACGACGCACTGTCATTGCTTCCGCTCGACGAAGCGGCGGCCCTGCAGGAAATGGCAAACTGGACGCAAGAAGACATGGACCGTCTGTTGGCGGGTTTCGGGCCTGAAGAGGGCGGGACGGGCGGGACGGCAATAAGAAGGGCTCTGGCCGCCGAGCTGGACGCGCTTCCTGACGACGAGCGCGTGGTGCAGCAGATGGCGATCGAAAGCTTGACAGCGCAACAGCTGGAGGAGGAGAACAATCTTGCTGAAGAGCGCAGGATACTGCGGCGATTGAGCATGGGAATGAGTGCGGCTGAGGCAGCGGCAAATTCCGACGACGAGGGGGACGATGACGTGGAACGGCAGCGACGCGTCACGGGAGTCATTGAGCAGCAGCCGCTGTTCCCTCTGCTGTTCCCTCCCCTGCTCCCGCCCCAAGCCGCTGACCCGCGGTCTGCGCCCCTGCCCCCGCCGCTGCCCCGTGCTGCTGATCCACCGTCTGCGCCCCCCCCCCGCCCCCGGAGCCTGAGCTCACCCTGTAGTCCCTTTATAATGTGCCCTGGGCAGCCCACAGGTATGAGTTACAATGCGCCCCCTAGACCTCCAGGCCTGGGTCACATTATAATGTGCACCCTTTCGGCACATGCACCGGCCACTGGGTGATTCTGCCAATATCTTCGGCATCCTCGGCACAGATACAAGGGATCACATGCTGTTTAGATAAGTGGTAGATAAGCATGATTGAATCTAATCTAGTTGTCAGGCACCACTGTCATGCCTAGATCTGTCAATAGGTGACATGCCATCAAAACCTCGGAGAGTGACAGCATAGCGGGTTGATTCCGATCAAATTATCTGTTCCCGCCTGTTCCCGCCTGTTCCCGCCCCCCCGCTCCCGCCCGTACCGCCAAATCGGGTGATTATGTAATCAAAACCAAAGTTGTAGCGCTTGAAAAGGGCTATCTGCCTGTCCAATCCGTTTTACGTAAAACGGCTTCGTTAGCTCAAAAAACGCGAAATACTACCGGATACCAGATTCTTTTCACTTTTTCTACCTTTCCCGGCTATATAAGCACTGACCAAGGGTCAGTGGTTGATTAGAAACTTATTTGCTAGTCAAAGACTCTCTGAACCACCTCACTGCTACTCAAAAACCCAGTTTGCAGAATTCTTCCTAATTGGGACCACTCATCCATGCATCCCAAAAAGGCAATTTTTGCGTTTTCACAGGTTGTGGCACCTATATAGCCCTGATAACCCCTCTAGTTAGAGGCGGAGAACCATTCGGTCTCCCCCTCTAATTAGAGGGGGTTTGGACAATTTACTGTGCAGCCGAGATTCTTCTGCTAAATCCCTCTAAGCAACCCTCTAAGAAACAGTTTCTAATACAAGTAAGTACCGAGGACAGTGGGGCGGTCGGGGCCGGCGTGCTGCCGGCCCATCAATCCAGCCGTTTGCCATCAACGTTGGCCGCCGTCAACATCACGACGCCATCCATCACGCCATCAGCGCTCCCGCCGCTGGCGCGCAAGTCGTCCGTTCCGCCCTCAAAAATAGCCAAAAAATCGCGAAAAAATACTACACATACTGTACAATAGTAAACTTAGTTATAGAGCTACACAATTGAAACAAAGCATGAATAAGACTACAGAAAGGGACCAATAAAGCCTACTCGCCCACTCCGGCGGGAGCGTCGCTGGAGATACGTAACATGTTCATGAAGTACCCGGTAAAATGGTCAACCTCGTCGTCGTCTTCTTCGTCTTCATCGTCGAGCGGCGGCGGTTGCCCCTGGCCTTCTGCGGGCCGCCTCTCCGTATCCCCCGCCTCAGCACATACGGCAGGCGGATCAGCGAGCGCATCCACATGCTGCACAGCAGGGGATGGGGCGCGCATCTCCGCTTTCCGCGGCATGGGCGCATGCCGCTCTCTGGATATGCTCACGCCAGGAACGAGGCTGCCAGAGAAGCCGGGCAGCCTACTGAGCTTGCGAAGCCGCTTCATATGGAGCGCAGTGAACCGCGCCCGCTCCATCCGCAGCAGGCCCACCTGGTGCGCCAGGCCCTCGTTCCCCTGCTCGCGTAGGCCCTCCTCCTCCCTCACAAGAAACTCGTCCTCGTCGGACATGTACGTGATGAACCGGCGGATTTCGACGTTAAGCCGCTCGATCTCTTCGTCCGCACGCAGCAGCTTGAAGTGCTGATCCATTGCTGCACGGCCCGCCGGTACTGCCCACGGCTCCGCTCGGATGTCCTTCCTTCCCTCTCGCAGTAAGTCGAAGTCCGCCAGGAAGGCGTACTCCACTACAGCCTCCCACCCCAGCGTCGGCCTTGGCGGCTCCATAGCTGCCGCTACGTCGTTGTACCTCTCGATGGCCGTCTTGATGGCTTTGGAGCGCGCCTGCAAAGCTTTGGCGATATGTTTGCGCAATTTATACCCTGAGAACTGTCAGTGCATGGCTAAATTGACGAGGACACGGAGAACGCACCAGTGCCCGACATATGGCACTTTGTCAGCTCAAACATACGTGCGACAACCAGACCTTCGAGGTGGTCAAGTGCGCGCTGGTAGCGGCGGCGTTGCACCATCCCCGCAGCTGCCTCCCATTTCTCGTCTCCCTCCGTCCAACGCGGGAAGATGGGTATCCGCAGCTCCAAATCGTGGACGACGGTCAGCGCCTTGTCGCGCAGCTCTTGTGCCTGGCGACGCTGGGCTTCGAGTCGCCGAGTAGCCTTCCCTGCTTCTGCATAGCTCGCGTCCGTCTCAGCCGGCACGAAGGGCAGCGCAACCCCGCACACTTCTGCAAAACGTGCTCTGGAGGGCAACAGTCAGCTTGAAACAGGATAGCAGAAGGAAAGCTCACTCTGCAGACTGGAGATTTACCAGTTTCTGGTAATACTCCATCTCCATCGTCTCCTCCAGCGGTTCCTTCGAAAGTGTACGCAAAAACCCCTTTTCCTCCTCCAGCCACGCCTCGAAGACGGCCCGTGAGCCCACACCCATCTGACGCATTGTTGCTAGGAGGGAGGGGTGGGTCGATTTGATGTCGAGCGCACGCTTGTACTTGCTGCAAAGCAATAGCGCTGGAAGTATTCAGTCCAATACAAAGACAAAGACGGCGCTACTTACACAGGCCAGCGTAAGTTTCAAACTTGTCCGTGTGCTTCATATAATTGACAATTGCTTGCTGTCGATGGAAACGAGTGGCGTGGCGAGTTGTCGAGGCGAGGGCGTTAGACTTCGAGAAGTAGGACTCGCAGCCCTCCAGGCTTTCGAGTCCCACTCCCTTCACGTATGTGGTCAGGTTCTCAGCCTGACAGCGCCGGTTGTGACCGTGGCCATGGAACGAGCCCACTAGTGCCGTGAAGTTATTTTCGGCGACGAGGGATTTGAGGACAGGGTGCGTGCCGCACATCTTACGGAACTTGCAACCTATATCATAGCCTATGCCCAACTCCTTCAGGACGCGAAGGAGGTGTGCAGTGACGGCATAGCCGTACTTCGCCCTGGAAGGTGGGTAAGTAATGGTCAGTGATTCAAGAGAGACGTACAGCTCGCCACTCTTCACCATGTCCACGACTACCAGCACAAACCTGTGCCGACATAAGGCAGGGAAGATACCGGTCTCGTCGTACATTCCCCACGCCCGCGCCGTCACATCTTCCTTCATATTCTGCCACCTCTCGTCGCAGCCACTGTCATCATCGTCCTTCTCGTCAGGAACATACCCCTTCATGAGATCATCAAGACCCCCCTTCGCCCACTTCTCACCTCCTCCCGCGGGAGGTAATAGTCTCCGGGAACTACGCGGTTATCGGCGCGCTCTCTGGACGCACCCGGGGCAACCGTTCCGTCTTCGTTGACCCCCTCCTTCGCACGGAGCTGGAAACGTGAGAGGGAGTTGTTCCCATCCATTGTCGCCAGCATGGGGATGGGCAGCGCAGGCTCATTCTCTAGCCTATAAAGACACGCCGGACAGGCGTTCTTTAGACGCCAGTTCGGCGTGTTTCTCCGTAAGGCGGCCTCCGTGCGTTTTTCGACCTCTGCCCGGATGGCGAGGTGTATGTCGAGTGCGACGGAGAACTGGGTACCGAGCCAGGGTCGAGGCGCAACGCCGTGGATGTCGCACAGCATGCGAACAAAGGCCTGGATGCCAAGGCGCGGACACCGGAGGTTGGTAACGCGATATATTTCGAGGGCACGGAGTGTGATTAGGACGGTGGGGTTGATCGGCGCCGAGGGCATCCAGCCGTGACGGACGCAAGCGGGGGCCATAGACGTTTCGTGCTCCAATCGATCGAGTTCCTCATAGTGAGCAGCTAAGTGAGTTTATGAGAGTGGCGTATATCGCAGAAAGCAAAGAACTCACAAAAAATGTCAACAACAAGGACTGTACGACTTTCTACCACCACAGAATTCGAAGGCGTGCAGTATTTGTAGCTGAGCCCATGGTCAGCGGACTCCAGCGACCATTGAAGGAAGGCCTCCGTCATGCTGGAAATCTGCCCCGCGAAGGCGTCGATCTGCTCCTGCGTTCGGTTCCTTCGTGTGCGCGTATCCACGTATTTACCGAACAGTTGTCTGAGCACGAGCGTGAGCGAAGAAAAAGTAGAAATGAATCTTGTCTTACCGGTGGCTTTCTAGCAATTTCTCATAAAGAACGCTGTCCGAAATTTCGACGTCTTCCTCAGTAACGTCCTCGCCGGCGTGGCTGATATTCGCTGCAGTGCGTCCGTGCAGCACGTCGTCCAGGTACCCATCGTCGCCGTCGTCAAAGGCCGAGTCGGGGATGTCGCGCAGCTGCCGATGCTTCTGCTGCTGCTCTCTAGTCATGGCTTAGGTAGAATGAGGTTTTCAATCAGCCACATGCATTCTGGTCTGCGTGAGTAAACGCACCTGCAATACGCCGCTCTTCCTCAAGCGCCTCCTCAGCCTGAGTAGACCGTATTTGCTCAGCATTGAGCGTCTTGCGTCTCTTCTTTGGCCGGCTGCCGGCCATACGTTCAACGCCGGACATCTGGATCCGGCGTGACGTAGAGGTTGCGGTGACACCTCTCGAGCGGCGCATGGGTAGTTGAAGGTACGGGTGGCGGGGTTGAGGAGGGTTGAGGCGTGTTGACTGAAACTAAGCGGCACGTAACGGCACGTGAGCGTAACGTGAGCGTGTTTCTACACGTCACGACACCTGCACCTTTCCTCACACGCCCACACGCACCCACAAGCACCCAGACGCCCTTGCGCATTTACAAGGCGGTCAACACGGTAAGCTTTTCTTTTCTTCGGGTCAGCACTACTCGCCGGCGCGTCAAGAATCGATACCCGGATCTGACGCGTCGTGCCGGCGAGTAGCGCGAAAATGCCCCGAATTTCGTGTCAAAAGCCTTTACTGACCTTTTTCTCTCTTCTAGATGCTTTGGTTTCCTCTTAGTCGAAAGGTGAGTCCATGAAAGAATTCATTTTGTCTCTTACACGCCCTCAGACGCGTAGCGGGGCAGAATTCACGCCCTTCAGCCTGCCGGCACTCACACCCGTCGCCGCGCTCCAAGCCGCGGAATTCGACCTTGCGCCGCTCGTCGCGGCTGCTGTCACATCCGAAAGCGACGAGCAGGAGGATCACGAGGATGGGGACGAGCTAGACGCCGCCGACCCCCCATCCTCCCTTGCAAGCCCCCCCCGCCTATGGGACGACATCGACGAGGAGAGCCCTCAACCCCCGACCAAGCGCCGACGGACCCGCTCTACCACACGCGCGCCGAGCTTCCAGGAGGTGGTGGCTAGCAGCACTAAGCCCCACACCGGCGCGCATCGACGACGTCCCGTCCAGGTGTCCAAGGGCACCGCCGCTGCTAACGAACGCCGCGCTGCTAAGCGCCTGAGGCACCGCGCTCGGACCGGTCACGTCCCCGACGCGGCCACCATCCAGAAAAACGTGCAGCGCGAAATGGCCGTTGAAACGGCCGTGGACGCGTCCGCGCTCCCCGCGCAATCCGGGGCCTATGGCGGCCGTTTGGAAACCGACAATGAGAAACTCGGCGGGCGCACACGCCGCACCGTGGCCGACTTCCTGCAGAACGGCTTCCGCCTGATCACATGGGATGGGCGGTACGTTTCTTTCCACTTTACTTCTATCTGCTCAACGATCTCTGACTTTAGCACCCCCCGCCCAATCGCTGATGCGCACGGCCGCATCATCGCCGTTCTCGCAGGGCAGCCGGTCACCCAGAATATGCCGCTGCGGTTGCCGAAGCGTTTGCCGCCATCCGCCAGGCCGGGTGCAACACGTTCTTTCCGGAAACAATGCGAACGCATCGCCGCGGCCTGTTCGCTGCTATCAACGTAGGGCTATATTACGGCCAGGGCCACACCGTTCCCCGCTGGCTTGACAACAAACGCTACACCGGGCTCGTCCAGGGCCTGCTCGCCAACCGCAGTATCTTGCGCTTGGCTGGCTTTGCTGACGGTACGTGCGCTACAATCCACACCCATACCCTGCCCTGAAATTACTTCACAGCTGCGTTCGCCCTCTGGGCACCACGGCTGTACGGATATTATAGAGAGCACGATGCGCAGCTGCGCGCCAAATACCCACAGCTTTCCCGCCCCTTCGGTTGCTCTATTTTCTCAACCTGTGCATTCAACTTCGGCGAAAACGTCTGGACGTTCAAACATCGGGACGTACTCAACCTCGCCTTCGGGTGGTGCGCAGTTCAAGCTCTTGGCAACTTCGACCCCGCAAAAGGCGGGCACCTCGTGCTCCACAG
Organism: Panellus pusillus; assembly: GCA_013387415.1. Lineage (NCBI taxonomy): Eukaryota > Fungi > Basidiomycota > Agaricomycetes > Agaricales > Mycenaceae > Panellus > Panellus pusillus. The sequence goes on along the minus strand of QVIE01002002.1, from coordinate 23,061 downwards.
CCTCAAGCTGGTGGTGGAATTCCCTGCCGGCGCCCTTATCTTGCTGCCGTCCGCCACCGTGGCTCACTCCAACATTCCTGTCCAGGACGGAGAGGAGCGCACGTCGTTCACTCAGTTCACGCCTGGAGGGATTTTTCGCTTCGTGGACAACGGCTTCCGCACAGTCGCTGAGTTGGAACGCACAGATCCCGATGAATACGCTCGGCTTATGCAGTTGAAGGGCTCTCGATGGCAGATGGGCCTCGATTTGCTTAGTACTTTGGATGAATTGCTCGTAGCTACTGAATAGATGTTTGTTATGACCTACTCCATCATTCTATAGTGAGATGAGGCCTGAGTTCAACGCTTGGAGTTGCTCTCAGACCGGCCATGATTTTCCTCGGGAACTGATTTGTCCCTACATGATTTTCCTCGGGAACTGATTTGTCCATACAGGTGAACCACTTCCACTTTATCTGTCTACCTCAAACTTTGCGAGGGCCAAGTTAATGATGTTAGACGACATTTCGAAGCTTCGAAATTTGAGTTTTGTGGACCGGCTTAAACATTTAATTAAAATTCATTGCAGCCAACGCTGTGCTTGATAATTTTTTTCTGAGCTACTAGATGGGTCCCCTTCCCATATAAAAAAAGTTGGGATGGAGGGGTGAGCTGAGAGTGAGGTATGAATTATTTTGTATTTACGAATGGATCGGGAACTGATATCTTGGGTCGACTTTGTTTCTGACTTACAATGTGACACCCTATCTTCCTTCTCAACACACCACTGCTCGCGCTCTCTCTTGCACATGCCCCCGGGTCGCCCAAGACTCGATCCGGAGGTCAAACAGCAACATATTCTAGAATCCCGCCAACGGTACGAGGAGAAGTCAGCACTCTTTATAGCTTCTACACCTAGCGACTATTAAACTCTGGTTTCTTTCACAGAAATGTCGAGAAACGTCGTGAGGCTGCGCGCCTCCGCATGCAGCGGCAAGCCTGCAACCACATCCTCAGCGACCTCCTGCTAATGTATTCCACAGCAAGCGGGAAGCAATCTCAGCCTCAGACCATCGCACTCGTCGACAGTATCGAGAACAGGCTGCCTTGAATTCGGAAAGCTACCGCGAACGGTGAGCGCTCTTCATTCTCATTTGTAGCTTCTCTGATGCTATTGTATAGAAAACGGGAGGCCGAGCGGATGGATAGACGCAGTGCTGCCATTGCTCAGAGAAAGGCAAGGTGCGAGATGTTTTTGTCAATTTATTTCTCTAGTTTTCACTGAACAAATTGTAGAGAAGCCGAGCGCAATGCCTTGCGCAAGCTTCACCAATCTGGAACCGCCTTGCAGCCCACAACGTCCCGCACTGCGCGTGCAGCTTCAAAAGCAAAGCAGGGGGCACCTCCGCGCCCACCACTTCCGACGCCGGTACCGCAGAAAACCCGATACACCTTTCCCCTCGTACGGCCTCCCCGACACTGCGCCAACCTCTGTCGCCGCCCCAGCCCAGAGAAAGAAAAAAGAAAACGGCAGCGTGCGCCCTCCCCCGCTACGCCAACTCCCGTGCCGAGCCGCTCGCCTCTATCCTCCGACATGGACAACTCATCCGACGAGAACTCGGATGCCGAATGCGCCGCCCGTCCACTCCCAGCAATTGCATGGCCGGTGCGTGTCCCACGCGCACGTCGATGCCCTCACTGCTTTTTAGAGGAGTGCATTGGGTGTGCATGTCTCTGCGATGCCTCCTCGGAGTGGATTGAACATGAGGGAGGGCATTACTTCCCCACCTGCAAGTTTTGCAAAGGTCAGGACTGCCCCGGGTGCGTGTGCTCCTGCCCCCAGAGCACAGTCTGGACCGAGCACGGTGGACATGCTCGGAAAAAGGGCTCAGGTCGTGCATTGCCTCGACGTGGTTAGTTTCGAATATGTATCTGCTGTGCAATGTATGATTTTTTCGAAATCAATGAGCCTTAAGCAAAACAAAAGAAGGATGAGAGAGATTGATCAAGTTTTTGGTCTACGACCGCATGACTCCCAATCAACAAAATCTCCTTGCCCTTGCAACCTCCATGTCCTACCTCTGTACGCCGTTTACGACCCGGATCCCGGCCACGAAGACTGGAAACTTTATGAAGGGCCATTCTACGCAATCTATTCCCAGGATTTTGCTAGTTGTGTCACTTCCAGGTGAGTACAGTTTTCCGGCCCTCAATTCGTGGCTCATCAATTATGTTGAAAGCTCTTCGCTCACCCGTGCACTCCAGCAGCATCCTGAGGCATCGACTTGGATGGAGCCGACCTGGGCCGAATTCATGAAACGGTGGTACTTCGAATGCAAAGAGTATCACTACCACCCAGATCACGAAGCGGGCTCGTTTATCCCTATATCCCCGTTCTCCACGCCGCCTTTGGCATCGTCTCCTCCCGCCCTCACGTCCTTGGACCTGTCGGAAACCCCGTCGCCTCCACCGTTGGAATCCGATTCTGCGCCGTCGCACCCTTCATCGCCTCCGCAGTCGGACTCCCCGGCCTTGTCGCATGCAGCGCCGCCTTATTCATCCCCCCAGCAGGAGGAGGAACCCCAGCCTCTTGGCCACTCCTTCCACCACCACGCGCACAGCGGAGTCTGTCGCTCCCAAACGTTGGCTCCTGTGCCCAACTACGTGGACGGCGAACACATTGAAAGAGGGTGGAGGAATAGCATTCTGATGTACGCGGTGAGTGACCGGAGCTCCCAGAGACGTGTCTTCCAAGATATGTGAGTTGTGCCAGTTTTCTAAATTCTGCCGCTTCCGGCTGGCTTACTTTGCTTCAGGCATCGCGCCATGGCCTTCTTTCGAGTAACCCAAGGAGGTGAGCTACTTGTGACCCGCAACGAAGACGAGCTGTTTAAGTTCTTGGCTGAGGACATTGGTGGAAGGATGGATCTATAGTTTTACTGTATTTCTTGTATGCTTGCTCCCTTGAATCGATGCATACCATTGCGCCGGAGTGTGTGCCATCTAAAAAATGACTGAGAACTACGAGAAGAATGAACACATGGGTTGATAATTGAAGTACGCAAAGAATCGCAGTAGAATTACGAAATTCTTGAAACAAGGAAAAAAAAAGTGCTGTGCCAGAGGGTCGAACGAAAAACCCAATGGTACAGTGGTTGGGATGTAAGAATGCTGAGTTATCAATATATTCACAATCCGGCCACCCCAACCGCTGGACCATTGGGCTGAAGGTAGACAACATATTGATGGGATATGGCCCAAAATTTAGAAACGACAGAAGCTGTCAAAGAAGTGGGAAGTTTTTGTTTATAGACTGACAGTAAGTGCCACGTAGTACGACATCGACGTTCTTCTCCCGCACTCTGACCGCCTTAATCTCCGATGGCGAGATCCGGCAAGACCTTGTCTACCCACGCGACCCGTAACCCGTCGCATCCAGTCAACCCGACGCGTATCCGCACAAAGTCCGCAGGCAACTCTGTTCGTGCTCAGAAGGCGCGTGAACTCGAGCATGACATCGAAGAATGCTATGAAGAATTCCAAGAAAAAATTGATCTTCTCTCCGACAAGCACCAGCGCAAGTCTTCGTATGTCAAAAAACGGCTCACTCACGGTGTGGGATACAAGAAACAGAGGGCAGCGAGCATCAGGAATGCGATTATCCATGATCGCTGCTTGAAGGCCAAAGAAGGTGAGCGTACTGCCAGTGTTATGAATTAAATAATCAGAATACTTACCTTTACTCATGCCTCTCAGCCGGCGAGGATGCCAGCCTTGAAACAATCCGCGCCAACCTCTCCGCAGAGGAGTACCAAGAAATCAAGGAAAACCTTACCGAAGCTGAGCGCAAGCGCCTCCTCGAGCAGCTTTCGGCACACAAAGAGCTCAAGCACCGAGGAATCCGTGCAACTAACAAGGCGGTGGCAATGGATGCAATGCAGACGGCCAAGCGGATCGGCGAAGTGGTATGTATAATTTTTTGTAGATTGGCCTTACTTACTATACATCCCTCCGGCAGATGGAAGACCTCTTCGAGCGCACGGGGGTGCGCGGCGTTGCCATCTTTTCGCGCGGCAATCCGGAGGACTCTTCTCTGCCGGCAATTCACGATTCCGACAACTCACGTGCCTTCTTCAAACACGCACTCAACAAGGGTTTTTTGGATATCCTGCTCAAATTTGAGCAGTGGTCCTGCACGCAGGATTCTGGTATGTTTTCGCTCGCCATTTCGTCTTATGAGTACCACTGATTGTCATGCAGAGGTCAAAGATAAGGATGACGCACAGAGTGTGCGCAAGCAGATCGTCTCCCTCATTCTCGACGGTTTGCGTGCGTGATCTTCGTGTTTTTCATTCTTGTCTTTCACTTAGACTCTCGCAGGCAAGATAAAGAATCGGGCGAAGCTTGAAATGGACTACATCAACTACAAGATCGACATTGTGCACAAACTCGGGGTGGAGCTCGCTGGATGGCCGGCCGATATTCCCTTTGCGAGCCCCGGGAGTCTCACCACATCCCAGGCGCGCCAAATCCGTGACGATCTCCGCACCGGAGCAATCCGCTGGGTCGTACTCACCAAAGCCCAGCGCGAGGAAGTGGCGAATGAGGTCGCCGATCTCAGGGCAACCGGTACCTTGAAGCCCCGTAAAACGCGCAAGGACAAGGGGCAGTCACGCAATAAGCAGAGTGCGGACGAGGATGGCGAGGACGACGAAGACGACGAGGATGGCGCGGACGACGAGGATGGCGCGGACGACGAGGACGGCGCGGATGACGAAGACGGCGTAGATATCAGCAGGAACGCTGAAGGAGGCCACAACAGCAGCGGCGAGGAAGAGGAAGACGGAGCTGCCACGGCTGCTGTCATTACAGGGGCCGAAGCCACTGCTGCAGCGCGCGCGCGCAACGCCGATCACGCCCCCGAAGAGACCGCAAGCAGGCACCTCAGTGCCCTCTCCTCCAGTGCATCCGGCGGCGGCGTTCTTTCCGCGGTGGCCCAGGTACGTACTCCCGGCGATGTACACGGCGATACGGAGACTGATCTCCACGCCGTGCAGCCGTTCCATGGCGGATCGGCCACCCCTGCCCATCCTTCCACTGCAGCTGTCACTATCCCCGCGCTCCCTTCTGCCGAATACGACTTCGGCGACTTCGATTTCAGCAACATGGAGTACTTACTTCCAGACGCGGCGAACGGCGTCCCCATGGGCAACGATGGGCATGATCGACGGCGGCTACGGCCTGCCCTCAAGCTCGTTCTCCCTCGTGGATGGGCAGCTCAGGGATCAGTACGGCATGCCACCGCTGCCGCGGACCTTTTCCCAGCCCATGGACGGCGTTATCAGCACTTCATTCCAAGGCTACGGGGTTCCCTTCACCCCGAACACCTGGGCTGGCAGCCCCTTCGAAAGCGGCGACCACTACAGGCTTCCCACCAGCCATCTTGCCCCAGTGTCGAATGACGGCACTGCCGTCTTCCAGGGGCACTTTCACGGCAGCAGCAACTTGCCAACGCCGCCGCAGACACTGCCGCAGGTGGCGCGCTGGCGCAAACCACCAACGCCGGGGCCCCCGCCAAAAACAAGAAGCGCGCCGCCCGCGATGGAGCCGAGGGTCCGGCGGGTGCGCCGCGGGTCAAAAAGGTGCGGAAGCCTCGTTCCGAATGGACCGCGGTCACATTCGGAGACGAGGCTGAGCAGCAGCGCAAGGCACAGCGCGCTAAAAAGGCTCGTGCGCAAAAGAGCAAGAGCAACGCCGCAGCCGCCGCCACCGGCGGCGTGACCCTGCCGCCGCTCTCCCCCATTCTCGTGCGCCTTCAAAACCGCCACGCGGCGTCAGTCGTACTCTTTATGATTCTTGTGTTTGCCTTTCATACAAAATAATGAGCTGTAGTACACTAGATAGTAGTCTATCTACCTATGAATGTGCTACAGCTACAATATCAATATAATGTGGTTTTTTGCGATTTTTGGCTATTTTGAAGGCGGAACGGACGACTTGCGCGCCAGCGGCGGGAGCGCTGATGGCGTGATGGACGGCGTCGTGATTTGACGGCGGCCAACGATGATGGCAAACGGCTGCATTGATGGGCCGGCAGCACGCCGGCCCCGACCGCCCCACTGTCCTCGGTACTTACTTGTATTAGAAACTGTTTCTTAGAGGGTTGCTTAGAGGGATTTAGAAAAAGAATCTCGGCTACACAGTAAATTGTCCAAACCCCCTCTAATTAGAGGGGGAGACCGAATGGTTCTCCGCCTCTAACTAGAGGGGTTATCAGGGCTATATAGGTGGGTTGTGGACCAGGTGTGTATAGGAAACCTACTTGGGTACCTTCTATGCATCTGTATTGACTGTTATAACATAGCAGAGACCTTCTTGACTGCTGTTTGCACACTGTTTTGACTGCATATGCATGGCTGATGTTGCCCCAGCCATCTGGCCATTGAAATGACTCAGCCTTGGCCATAGCTTCCCAAATGTATTCATTGGGTAATGCATCACATTATCTACTCCTCTGTGCTACCTCTGGCTGCTGATGAACCTAGGAAATAAAATATTTGATGGGACATCAATCTCTCACTAGTGGTGCACTGTTAGTGGTGAAGAGGGCCTGAAACTGGATAGGAAATTTCTTTCATGTTGTAGAATCTGGAAAATGTCCTCATTGGTGACTTAACATGCTAGCCCAGTGAGCATATGATCAATTTACCCTGCAGCCAACATATCCATGGTACAAGTACCTAGGCTGTATCCAGATGTGTTTCACCTTGTCCACAGTGATACCATGCATGAAATAAAAATTACTGCAAGCTCAAACCTCTAAAAGAAGTATGCAACAGGGCATAAATGAGAGATGATTGCAAAAATGATTTTGTTGATAGTGGCTCACAGGATGCTCAAATCAGTGCATGAATATGACAGACAGTTTACTCTATGAAAGAGGATTCCCAAGATATAAAATTTTATGTAGTTTACTTAATTGGTTGAGAAGTTCTGGAATCTGGTGTTTCGAAGAATGGTACATATATCTTGCTGTTAATCCTGACAGACCTCAGTCATAATTTGGTCACTTCCTTCAAGTGAGGACATTTTCTGAACCAGAATTTCGAGGAGACTCCATTTTTCATAACCCCAGAGGCTGAAACTGACTGCATGATTTGATATTGATGGATCAATGTCTGAGGAGTGACTTTCATTCTAGGTATGGATGTGAATTTAGGGACAATTTGAGCATGCAGGAATGATCTTCAGGTACTCTATAGTCATTTGACATGGTTTCCACTGCACAGAAAATTGGGAAAGACATGTATTGGAGGCAAGTTTTGGGCACAACAGATTGAGCTCTGTTCAAGTGTGTAGAGGTTATCTGTGTGAGTGTAGCAGTTAAAACTCTCACTCTATGATAGAATGGAAGATGGTAGATGTATTTTCAATGGCCTGAGACCTCATCTCTGCCCTAGGACACAACTTTGATGGCAAGATGAACTCTACCACAGTACTTGATTCCTTGCATTCTGCTGGTTATATAGATACTATTCTTGCACTCACATGAGAAACAGTCCATGCAATGCATACTAGACCCAGAAGAAGGCATGTAATAGCTTGGATCCAGGGGGACAGTGACCAAGCACAAAATGAGGGATTAACCCCTCATTCTGATGACAAGAATGAGTTTCAAATACATGGAAAGGATGGTGGAAGGGCAATAAAACTGATATGAGTATGGGCCCAGCCATATGTGGCTTGAAAGGCATGTAATTGCGAAAATTTCCTTTTTGAGGTGCTAGGATGAGTAGTCCCAATTAGGAAAGAGTAAACAAGGATAGTTCCTGAGGGGTGAGGTCCTAGTTTGGAGGGTCAAGAACTATCCAATAACAGAATAATCATCACTTAGTACTGTTGTACTGCTTTATATGCCCTGAAAATGGGAGAAAAAGTGAAAAGAATCTGGTGTCCGGTAGTATTTCGCGTTTTTTGAGCTAACGAAGCCGTTTTACGTAAAACGGATTGGACAGGCAGATAGCCCTTTTCAAGCGCTACAACTTTGGTTTTGATTACATAATCACCCGATTTGGCGGTACGGGCGGGAGCGGGGGGGCGGGAACAGGCGGGAACAGGCGGGAACAGATAATTTGATCGGAATCAACCCCGCTATGCTGTCACTCTCCGAGGTTTTGATGGCATGTCACCTATTGACAGATCTAGGCATGACAGTGGTGCCTGACAACTAGATTAGATTCAATCATGCTTATCTACCACTTATCTAAACAGCATGTGATCCCTTGTATCTGTGCCGAGGATGCCGAAGATATTGGCAGAATCACCCAGTGGCCGGTGCATGTGCCGAAAGGGTGCACATTATAATGTGACCCAGGCCTGGAGGTCTAGGGGCGCATTGTAACTCATACCTGTGGGCTACCCAGGGCACATTATAATTGTACTACTGGCACTGGTGGGAGCCTGCCCAAGTCAATGGGCTGCCGCTCCCCCCGCCGCCGGAGCAGGTGCAGGTGGAGCAGCCGAACCGACCGTCTACGGCTGCTTCGCCTCCTCCTGCCGGTGGCAGGAACCGTCCTCGGCCGAAGGCGAGCCACGGGGGGGCCAAGAAACTAGAGTGGGGAGACGAAGAGGAGGGGTGGTCGACGGAGCTGCAGCGTGCATTCGGGGCATTTGCGCGGGGGAAAGAATGGGGCGGCGTGAAGTGGCTTGAATGTGTGCGAGCCGTGATAGACCTTGATCGTGCGTGGGGCTTCCCGGAAAAGGGTTTGGTGCAGATGCCAGCGCGCGGGAACCGGCCGGGCGAGATCGAAGCATGGATGAAATGGGGACGCAAGTGGGACGTGCAGGTGGGACTCAAGAGTAGTGTGGGTCCAAGGGGCGTAGAGCATTCATTTGCCGAGCAGTGGTGGAGTTGGTGGGGAGAGGTGCAGCCTCCTGGTCGCGTGTCAGAAGAGGGGGTGTGGAAAGCTGTGGTTGAGATGGAGTGCGACGCGTGGGACGACCTGGCGAAGATGCACGGCCGTAACGGCTGTCTCATGTATGCAGGAGCCTTGTTGTGGTGGGGCGAGGGGCGGCGGCGGCAGGAGAAGATGCTCAACAGCTGCTGGCAGATTGGGAGCTAGCCGTTGAGGACATGACATGCGCATTGGATGCGGCGCTGAAGCGCGCATCGAGGTAAGTGATCGGATTTGATTGCGAGACGCGAGCGCTTACCGAGAATGGAAACAGCGTCAAAAGAAGGGCAGCGGGTCCAAAACAGGGAGCGACGAAAGCGACCAAGGAGGGCGGCGACGCACCCTCGACGAGAACGAGAGGGAAGCGGGGCGTGGAGAAGGAGAACGACCGGGAGGAGGCACCCGCCAAGTAAGCATCTTCCTATAATTGACACAACGCGCAGAATGTTGATCGCCGCTGCCATAAAAGGAAACGCGCACGTAACTCGGTGTAAGTGCGTCGTTAATGTTGTCGCCTGCTCAACCGGACAACGCGCGTCTCGTAGCCCGCAACACTGCTCAACCAGTGGGGAATACTCATTATGCTTGCTATGTCTTTTGTTTCATCACTACACGCCGATCTCTCGATAATGTACAAATACAATAATGATTTTTCACGGGGTACTACGGGAGACGTGATTCACAGGTCTTTTTGATAACTAGGGCTGGACTGTATGAGTGTGAGAAGGAGGTATACAGGAGGGAACCCACGGGATGGGAGGTGGTGGCTGGGGCAAGAACGGTGGCTGCATATAAGGCAGTATTTGGTTGTTTGTGCCGCATCAGAAACAAACAAACATATTGGGATGGAGCGGCAGGCAAGAAATACTGATGGAACCATCAATTATGAGTGATATATTGATGGGACCATCATTCCTGAATGATATATGCATGTGGGGGCAATAACTGCTGGATCATACCCGTGGGAACTGCTGGAGGGAAGCCGGGGAAGGGGAATATGTATTTTTGTAAAGGGAACGCCGAATTAGGCAGGTGGAGAGGTGCAATGCATTATGGGCACACCTGGCTGGCCAGCTGAGGTGTGCCCATAATGCAATGAACCCGGCAGGTGCAGGTGCCCCAGATTGCATTGTGGGTACAGCCACACCTCGCAAAACGAACGCGATGTTCGAACAGACAGCCACCGACGAGGAGAAGGAGCAGCGCGTCTCAGACGATGCATCGCGCTGGCAGTTCGGCGTGGATATGTACAGCTGCATAGACGACTTGTAGACACTCCATACTCATAGAATACAACGAATTTTTCATTTCTTGACAATATCTGGCGCAGACTGTCACGAACTCGTACATCCGAGGGCCACGGATAGCACGAACACGCATTTCGGGTATGCCGGACATCACGAACACGCATTTCGGGGACGCCGGACATCACGAACATGCATTTCGGGGGCTGCAGACATCACGAACACGCTCGTCGGTCTTATCGGACCCCTGCCATTTCTGAGTGCAATCTTCGTCTGTAAGGGTTACTGAGGCTCGTTGAACTGTTTTTTGGGTCTCTCATGCATTCCGGGAACTATCTCCACTGGATTGAGGCAAAATTCCACTGCTAGTATATTTGGAAAGACGTCGAAGGTGAGTAGCAATGTTATCTGTTGTGTCGATCACTCTCATATTTGTACGTCCACTTCCTCCTTTCACCACCACTATGTCAAACACCTCTGCTGCGGACGACGGGGACAACGGTGAGCCATCCGAGGACCGCGAACAGCTAGCCCGCCGGAGCCACGCTGCTGCGCAAGAACGCTATCGAGAGCGGAACTTGGAAGACACGCGAGAGAAAGCACGCCTGCGTATGCGTCGGTGCGTGCTTACTTCCCTTTATTTTGGAAAGCCTATCAACCATATCATCTACAGTCTCCGTCAGCACAGAAAAGAGGTCGTTGACCCTGCTGTGTTAAAAGAACAGCGTCGGGCCAAAGATGCTGACTATCGTGAAAGGTGTGTGTTCCATCCGACACCTATACATCAGCGACGGTACCAATGACGACCAGAGTACGCCAAAGGTGCCGCTCCTCTCGCTGTCACCGTTCATTCAGGCTGAATACCCGCTCTCCAGCAATTTCCTGGAGAAGTATGGGCAGTGGGCATTCGAGCGCCATTATATTCCAAAACTAGAGGCGAGCGGAGGGCAAAGCCTGCCCCACGCACGCTGGGATTGGGTGGAAAAGCAGACGTGGAGGAGGTACACCGCTTGGACGCCATTATTTACTCAGACGCCGACTGGGCCGTCCGCCAGCGTGCCCGCAACGAAAAACGTCAGTTGTGCCGGGGTGCACCGCATTTGAAGGGGGTGGGCCGTCGTCGCGGTCAGAAAAATTCGGGGCGGAGTGAGGGGGAGGTTGAGGGTGGGCGTAGATATGTGTAGCGCACTCGAAGTGCCTCAATCATGAATCTGACTTGTGTTATGTTGTGCTAAGTGCTCAACAAGGTGGGAGGTCGATGTGAGTCCCGCGTTTGCGAAACTATCGTTGGTCACTTGGCTTAGTGGTTGTAGCCGTTGGCACTGTGCCTCTTTGCATGTGTGCGTGTGTTCGAGTCGCGTGCAGGTTTTTATTTTTTTTCGTTGGTTGAGGACCCGTGACTTATGTTTACTGGTGAGTCGTGACCTATGTTTGGTACCTTTTGCAATCTAGATCTTTCTCCGCGCTATCACCATGTACGAAGAGGACGACGATCTCCTTGTCTTTTACGGCAACAACTGGGTCAGCGACGCCCAACACGACGCGGGCCGGAAACAGTGGTTCCTCGTGCTCGGCGTCGGCCTCTTCACCTCCAGTACGTCGTTGTTCTGTTTACGTGTACACTAACTACGATATCTACAGGTTGGACGCCCGAGCGAGGGCAGACAGGGACGAAGACGGCCGCGACATTTTGATTTTCGACAAGAAGAGCCACGCCGAGGAGGAGTGGGAGCGTCGCAGGAATGCAGGCCTGCTGCCACGGGGGCCGTCGTTGTTCGCAGACGATACCCCCCGAGCTCCCCCACGAAGGCGGGCGTCAAGCAGGCCGTGAAGCAGGAGCCGGTGGCGCCCACTCTCCCCCTCAAGCGGGAGGCTTCAGCCAGCCCCAGGAAGGGCATCGCGCCCAAGCGCGAGCGGACGGCGGAGCCCAGGCCACCGCCGGCTCTGTCTGTCGCCATCCCCGTGCCCGAGAGGGCACAGGATCTCGGCGATCGCGACGATCGCGACGATCGCGACGATCGCGCCGCTCGCCGGTCGGCGACGGCGCCGATCTCGCCTGCCGGACGCCTGTCTCCAACGGTGCCGCTCTCGCCGTCCGTCAGCTCGCCGAGCACCCTTTCGGCCTCGACGACGACCACCACCGCCGACCCTGTCCTTTCCGTGCCGCGGGAATCGTCCGACGACGAGGTGGAGATCCGCCTCAACACCAACCCCCCCACCGTGCATCGCGTGCCACGCGCGGTCCTGCGAGGCGACGAGGCTCCAGCGTCCGGGGGGTACGCGTCGCGCGCGAGGAGCGCTGGTCCTGCTGAGAGCTCTGCGTCGCGCACGGGAAGCGCACTCCCCAGGCGGCTCGCGAAAGCGCGGCTGGCGTCGCCAGCTGCTAGTGGGCCATCGGCGCCTTCCGGGTCTGTCTCAGCCGCCTCGTCCTCTGCCTCTTCGGGCACGTGCACTCTGTATTGGAATGACAATACGAACGCCGTCTATGGGAATTGGTGGGTTTTTTTGTTTTTTGTTTTGTTTCATGTGGAGGTTGGCTAACGAACTGGCTAGGGAGCGTGCGGTGCGCGAAATGGGGGTCAACGACAAGGTCGTCGAGATGGACGAGGATGACGTCGTCTCCCACTTGTCGTTCAGAGGCTAAGGGCGGCGCCGCGGTTTTTTTTTTATTCTTAATAAATTGTTTCGTGTGCTCGTACATTTGTGTCGTGAATCTATGTTGCGTTTGGACTATGCGTATGTGTATTGAGGTGCAATGTGCATGGCATAACAAGACTGAGTGTGAACGTCGAAAGTCAAAATAAAGACGTTCGAATAGAAAAAAATATGTGTTCTATGCCGGTACCCGGAATAGTCAGGGGGGTCTTGCGTAAATCCGCACATGAACTATCTAGTCGTTGAATATAAATTCACTCAGGTCCACACCATATGTATCTAATCCAAAATCTAAACTTTGCGCCAGCATCGCGCAACATAATACATTTTTACTGTCTCTGTAAGTGGTTTGTTCGGGTTAGTGCCCAGAAACAACAAAAAAGCATTAGAGTCATTTGAAGTGTACATGGCCAAGGGGGTGCGGGCCGGTCAAGCCGTGACCTAGGGCTGGGATAGTCTGTAGCTGATCGCGCCCCCTGTATGTGGTGGCCGCCTTATTACGTAAAGTGCTGAGTTTGAATTTTGCCCAGGCTTTACACACCTTGTCAGCTCTTGTATTTCTAAAACCTTACAGATAGAGTCTCATGTACTATCATTCCCGAGAGTACTATCTACTCAGAACAGAGAATTACAGGCAATATCTAGGTGAACGAGCCTCAGAGAATTTGTCAGGATTATGTCATCAAGCTGCTTCGACATGTTCGACGTCTGTCTGCGGCCTTCTTTCGCCTCAAACTCTTGTACATAAGTGGACCTTCTCATGTCACATACCATTCCCGGGCCTCAGATTGACAAAACAACTCTTTCTCATTAGTATCTACGTGCCGAGAAATTACAAGATTACATAATAGCGGCGCCACCTACTAATCGATCGAGGTTAGTGACAGACTATAACACATCGAAGAATGAGATACATTGTGTTATAGTGTCTGTTTATAAGAGACTAGGGCTGGGAGGGTGGGTCAGCCAAGGGTCAGCCGAGGGGCGGGTTAAAAAAAAATAGAGAGCTTTTATTTTTTGTGTTCAAATGGGTCAGGCCTGTCAGGGAGGATGCAAATTAACTCTATAACACTGTTCTAGACCCATTACAGCTCACCCGAGCCTTTGTCTGTCACTAATCACCCTCATTGGTGACTTCATCCCGTTTGGGAAGGGCTTAGTCATCATTTTGACGAGTTTCGATGTCACATGAAATTTGCTAGCACCATTCAACAGCCTTATAAACAACCTTATATACTGAGTCTCAAGCACTCTCATTGGAGAATAATGGCTCTACTCTAATATGCCACCCTCTGCAGCGAAGTCGTGGGAAGAATTTTCCCGATTTGGACAAAATTGCCTTATTTGGACGTCACGTTGATAAGCAGTGTATAAATACACTGATGAAAAACGCACTTTTTCGCGATTTCATCAAGCTTACACCACCGGGATAGTGAGGCAGAATAAGGGTACATGTCCGCCCCGGGACAGTGTATTAAACCTACGAAGGTCGCAAGCCGGCAGTCATAATTGCGCCGGGCTCTAGGAAATGGCTAACCACCACGTACTATTGCACCTGAGGTGATCAAAGGGAACTACGAAAAAGCCCAGAATACTAAGGCCGTAACCAGCGGCTGCTAAAAAGACAATGTACGGTGCGATGCATCAGCCCGGCGCTTCCGCAAGAAACTGCCGGCACTTACTTGATAATCGAAGGAAGCCCCGGCATTGAAATGTGATATGCGATTCAACGGTGGCCAAACTACATAGGAATAAGTGAAGGATTGAATATATGAACAAAATAGTATCTGCCCGGCAGTTCCGCAAGAAGCTGCCGGCAGTTGATTGAAAGTTGCAAGAAGCGGCCGGCAATGGAATGAAATGAAAGATAGAATGTACGAATGATTGAGAACTTCCCGGCAGATAGTTTGAATCCTCCGGGCAGTTCCGAAGAATAAAATCACAAGCCGAAGGTATTGATCAAAGGATGATCCAACTGCCGGGGCTTCGAGAAGTTCTATCGAACCGAAGGAATTGGTGTGCAGAGAGCCGCCGGCAGTTTCAAACTCAGCCGGCGGGTCTATCTGACCAACTCAGTCATGTGCCAATACTGCCGGCTGACTGAGCGGCAAGCACGCCATTCTCACGAATTATTAGAAATTGCCAAGACAAGCAAAATACCGAATTTCTGATTGGCCGCCGGCACTTTCGCAACTTTCGGACTTGCCGCCGGCTTTACTCGGACTAGGTGCACGGACCATTTAGAAAATGTATATAAGGTGTAGTTTTTATCATGTACCGTAGTAGACCCCAGCAGAACCTGCCGGAGTAAACTCGAATTGAGTAGAACATACCCGCCGCCTTCCAAAGTACCGGGAGCGGACAATAGAAATTTGATTGTGAATACAACCGAAGTCGAATAAGAATAAGAATCAGAAAGTGAACCTCGAGTTCAATACAAGAACAAAAGTGAACTTGAAACCGCCGGCAGTCAGAACACCCGCGAGTTAAAATACAACCGCCGGGCATTTAACCTGCCGCCAGTTAGAAAAGTCGCTACCTTGAATTTTCTGATACATTCTGAATACACTTCAGTTTGAACACTACTCTCGAATACTACATTTCCGTAGCCCACGCAGTTTGAAAAGAACCGCCGGGTACTACTCAAACCTTGAAAGCGCCGCCAGTTCCAGACTGCCGCCGCCTGAACATTGAAGTTGGAAAACTTGGAATATCATACGCACTATTGTGATTTTGGAGGACGATACGCCTGTCCTACTACCCCGAACACACCCACGAAGCATTGATTGGAGTTGTGATTTATTTTGAGATTGAGGGATTTTGTTAGCTTGAGCCTTGCTCGCTTTCAAATAGAAACTTAGTCTTCATTTGATTTCACGGCTGCACCTACGTGCACCGTTTCATCTGGAGCCCACCGCGAGGGGTGAGACAGAATCATATTTGCGCTTGAAAAACCAAAGAAGTACGCTTCTTGAAACGGCCGGGCAGTACCTAGTACTACTCCGCTCAACGGGAAACACTTTATTCTGTGGAGCCCTAGCTCCGGAATTCAAACTAGAAACTCTGCCGGCAGCCAATAAAGGCCCGGCAGAAGTAGTTGCCGCTACTAAAAAGAAAAAGCAAACAGCCGCCGGCTGAACCATCTGCGTTGAGTGAACCCGCTCCGCAAACTTTTAGTGTCGAGTGACTACGCTCCGCTAAACCCCGGCATTGAGTGACTACGCTCTGCCACCCTAGTGTCGAGTGACTACGCTCCGCTAAAACCCCGGCATTGAGTGACTACGCTCTGCCACCCTAGTGTCGAGTGACTACGCTCCGCTAAACCCCCGGCATTGAGTGAATACGCTCTGCTACCCTAGTGTCGAGTGACTACGCTCCGCTACCCCTACTTGCATTGAGCCTTGCTCTGCAACCTCCGGCATCGAGCCTTGCTCTGCCACCTGCGGCTGTGTTGAGCCCCTGCTCCGCAGTCCTTAGTGTCGAGCCTACCCGCTCCGCTACCCCCACTTGCATTGAGCCTTGCTCTGCAACCTCCGGCATCGAGCCTTGCTCTGCCACCTCCGGCATTGAGCCTTGCTCTGCCACCTCCGGCATTGAGCCTTGCTCTGCCGCCCGCGTTGAGCCTATTGATTCTGAGTCCCCGGACGTACCAGACCTTGAGAATCAAATCAACCTTAGAAAAAGAAAAACAAGAAGAAAATCCTTATACCGTATTATGAGTCACAATGACGAATGATACAAAGAAAATCCCCGAACCGTATGAGAAGCATGCCCCGGCATTTACTGGGGAGGAGCCTGAAAAACTCCTTCAGTTTCTAGATGATATGGAACGGATGATGGAAATTGCGGGTACCGCCGGGGGTGCTAAAAACACCTTTGTAACCAGATATGCTGAACACGAAATTGCTGAACAGTGGCGGCAGTTCACTTCCTTCACGAAGTCGTACAAAGCATTTCGGAAAGAAATCATTGAGAACTACCCGGAGGCTAAAGAAAATGACCAAGGATCGGTCAAAAAGTTGAAAGCCATATTCCGTGCTAATGAAGCCGGCAGTATAAGTTTCAATGACTTCGAAGAATTATTGAAGATGCTCCGGGCCTTGAAAGTAGTGGTTCCCAAGCTGATAGCGGCCGGGCTTACTACCGATCGAGAAGTGGTACCTATGATTTTGAGCCGGCTGACTGAAGCCTTCAGAAATCAGGTTATCATAAAAATTGATAATGCCCGGGATGCAAAGAAAGAAGCCGACGCAGTCCGAGCTCAGCAGCAAGGACAACAGCCGCCGGATGATGATGATGAAAAAGAAGCGGGGTATACCTTTGCCGAAGTAGAGGACGAAGCCAGAAAAATATCCACCCGGTACAGCCGGCAGGCTAATTTTCTGACTTATCCCGGTGATGAATTAGAAAAAGGGAAAGGGCCGGCAGTTACTGCTGAAAGGAATGAAAAACCCGAGAACAGTGAAAATGCCGCCCGCTCCTTAGAACAGATAAAATTGACACTTGTGAATATGCGGAACCGTATGAATGCGACTGACAAGAGATATAAGGAAGACTTCGAACAGATTAAACATCTGTACAAGTCAATTCCCGAAAGGATTGCCGGAGCACCAGACACCGGAATCATGCCGGAAGTCAGGTTCAGACAACTGCCGGGGCTTATGGATTTCTGTCATTACTGCAAAAAGAGCGGGCACTCTATTGAAGAATGCACAACCCGCCGGCAGTATATTGACAATGGCGAAGTCACAGTGGTCGGCAAGCGGGATTCCTTTATGAAAGAAATCAGTCCCGAAGAATGGGCTGTTATTGAAGCGGAATATGATGGAATACAGAATACCTATGATCCTAGCCGGGGCAATGAAACTCGCACCCTGCCGGTTGCTCAGAAAAACACTATGCGGCAGTTAGTTCAACAGCGGCAGGTTTTGCAACGAGGGAGTCACATACCACTGCCGGCACATATACCCAGGTTGAATACACCAACATCAACTGTCGATAAAAAGATGGTTTCGGAGTTGGTAGCGGCCGTGCGCCAACTACAAACTGGTGAAAGTAACGGGCCGATGGTTGAGACCCAATTTGCAGCGGGGACTAGATCTATTCCCTCCCGAACGGGGAACAGGCCGTCCAAAGAGGATTTCTGAATGACCTTAAGAACGAAGGAATGAACAAAATAATCCGCAAAATAAGCCTGCCCAAAGAATCGGCCGGGTAGACATAGTGGTAGAAAGCAGAAACCCGAATAAAAACAAAGCACCAGCGGCGGCTAGATTCCCGTAAACCAGCCGGCCACAAATCGGGATTTCAAGAAAGAAGGAGAATTCAACTTGAATTCGCTCAGAAACTCAGATGGTTGAATATTGTCCGGCATAATACAAACTGGGCATAGAAGAAAGAATGCAAATCAGGAAAGGGCCGGCACATGCTGAATAGTATGTGCACGTACCGCCGGCTGATGAAAATGATGAAGAAGAACCACTCCCAGACTCCGAAGCAACATTTTAATGCATTCCGAGTAGTGAGCGCCCCATAGAACAAAAGGGCCGGGGTCTAGAAAAAGAAAGTCGGAACTCAAGGTTTCAGAATTGAGGAAAGTGCCGGCAGTATAGTAACAGCCGGGGCTTACCACCGTATACAAAAACTTGACCGAGTTTTGAGCCTTGACTTCGAAATCTTGAATGACAATAAGTACTGTGCAAGTACTTGAGAGTCAGTGGAAATATTCCGGGTGACCGAGAAGAATTGAAGTTGATTCGGGCTAGATTGAAATAGAAGCCGGCAGTTCTAAGGGCCGGCGACTGTTTTGCATACCACTTTTCAACTTCGCCCCGGAAGATAGATCAAGAAAGAATTGTACATGAGTGGTCTTAAGAAGATCGGCTACGATGTCACAATTGGAGCCGCAAATTGGTGCCGGCAGTTGTCCATAGATACATGTCAGTGGTCGTGCGGCCAGACATATATAAATGCGATATCAGAGGTCTCTCTAAATGCGATGAAATTGAGAGTGCCGGCTGCACCAGTCTTGCGGCTACTCAAGTAGTCCTGACTCCGGCCTGTGATGCTTTTGAAGAAGTTTGCCCCCGGCAGCTTGATTGAAAAGCTTTGCCGGCGCTTTTATTGACACTGGAAATTTCCGGGTCAGTAAGAGCGTTTGAAGAGGAAAAATTGACATACCAGCCGGCAGTTCCTAAGAAGGAAGTGGCCGGGGTTGAAAAGAACGATAGAAGAGAGCCAGCCGGAGGTTAGCCATGTGAGAAGTGGCCTCCGGCAGCTTACTTGAAAAGCTTTGCCGGCGCTTTTATTGACACTGGAAATTTCCGGGTCAGTATTACTTTTTGAAGAAGAAAATTGGCATACCAGCCGGCAGTTCCGAAAGAAAGAAGTAGCCGGAACTAAGAAGAATATGATTGAAGAACAGAGAATGACTTACTTGACGCCGTCTGAGGATTTGCCATCAGCCAGCCGGAGGTTAGCCATGTAAGAAAGTGCCGGCTTTTTGAGAAAAGAAGTCAGCAATGGAATATGAAAGAAGATAAGAAAGATTGAATTGTGGGATGTGTGGCCGGAGCTGTAGTGCTGTACGCACTAGAGTGAGTCGGACGGGCTTCTCTATTGAACTGTATTTGGAAAAATCAAACCGTGCGAATGATCTTTGGTGGCGGTATTGGGCATTCTCGGAGCAGGCCGGGCCTCACTGGTAGCAACGAGCCGCATTTATATAAATGCAGAAGGAAAACCCCGGCACTTTACTGTGAATTGACTTAACTGCCGGCGGGTCAACCGCTGACTGGGGACAGTCAGAATTTCAGAAAGGGGGAGATGATAAGCAGTGTATAAATACACTGATGAAAAACGCACTTTTTCGCGATTTCATCAAGCTTACACCACCGGGATAGTGAGGCAGAATAAGGGTACATGTCCGCCCCGGGACAGTGTATTAAACCTACGAAGGTCGCAAGCCGGCAGTCATAATTGCGCCGGGCTCTGGGAAATGGCTAACCACCACGTACTATTGCACCTGAGGTGATCAAAGGGAACTACGAAAAAGCCCAGAATACTAAGGCCGTAACCAGCGGCTGCTAAAAAGACAATGTACGGTGCGATGCATCTGCCCGGCGCTTCCGCAAGAAGCTGCCGGCACTTACTTGATAATCGAAGGAAGCCCCGGCATTGAAATGTGATATGCGATTCAACGGTGGCCAAACTACATAGGAATAAGTGAAGGATTGAATATATGAACAAAATAGTATCTGCCCGGCAGTTCCGCAAGAAGCTGCCGGCAGTTGATTGAAAGTTGCAAGAAGCGGCCGGCAATGGAATGAAATGAAAGATAGAATGTACGAATGATTGAGAACTTCCCGGCAGATAGTTTGAATCCTCCGGGCAGTTCCGAAGAATAAAATCACAAGCCGAAGGTATTGATCAAAGGATGATCCAACTGCCGGGGCTTCGAGAAGTTCTATCGAACCGAAGGAATTGGTGTGCAGAGAGCCGCCGGCAGTTTCAAACTCAGCCGGCGGGTCTATCTGGCCAACTCAGTCATGTGCCAATACTGCCGGCTGACTGAGCGGCAAGCACGCCATTCTCACGAATTATTAGAAATTGCCAAGACAAGCAAAATACCGAAATTCTGATTGGCTGCCGGCACTTTCGCAACATTCGGACTTGCCGCCGGCTTTACTCGGACTAGGTGCACGGACCATTTAGAAAATGTATATAAGGTGTAGTTTTTATCATGTACCGTAGTAGACCCCAGCAGAACCTGCCGGAGTAAACTCGAATTGAGTAGAACATACCTGCCGCCTTCCAAAGTACCGGGAGCGGACAATAGAAATTTGATTGTGAATACAACCGAAGTCGGAATAAGAATAAGAATCAGAAATTGAACTTCGAGTTCAAACAAGAACAAAAGTGAACTTGAAAACCGCCGGCAGTCAGAACACCCCGCGAGTTAAAATACAACCGCCGGGCATTTAACCTGCCGCCAGTTAGAAAAGTCGCTATCTTGAATTTTCTGATACATTCTGAAACACTTCAGTTTGAACACTACTCTCGAATACTACATTTCCGTAGCCCACGCAGTTTGAAAAGAACCGCCGGGTACTACTCAAACCTTGAAAGCGCCGCCAGTTCCAGACTGCCGCCGCCTGAACATTGAAGTTGGAAAACTTGGAATATCATACGCGCTATTGTGATTTTGGAGGACGATACGCCTGTCCTACTACCCCGAACACACCCACGAAGCATTGATTGGAGTTGTGATTTATTTTGAGATTGAGGGATTTTGTTAGCTTGAGCCTTGCTCGCTTTCAAATAGAAACTTAGTCTTCATTTGATTTCACGGCTGCACCTACGTGCACCGTTTCACGTGGTAGGGAGGGTCCCAGAAATCGCCGATAAAAAAAAAAGGGGCCCCGGGTGTTTTTTTTATTTTCCCGTACCCCTTGTACATGGCATTGGGACAATGGACGGCCCATAAGGCATGCTTGGGTTCTGTGCCATGCTTGATGACATCTTCACTTGGAGCGGCTCCCGGCATAAGTACATGGCAATGGTAAGTATATGCTGGAGGGAGGTGGTGGGGTGTAAGGTCTCATTGACGGCGGGAGTGAGAGGTGACACATGGAGGAGGGAGGTAGGGAGGTAGGGAGAAAGGTAGGAGGGAGGGAGGGACGCGAGTCGGCGGTCGCGACACTGCGCCGGGGTACATTCCGTTTCACACTCCGCAGTTCTAGCCGATGGTGCCGCCGGACTTTCTAAAGGCCGAATGATCTGCCGCGAACTCGGGACCTGTTGGACAGCTGTCGGACGTCGGATACATCGGACTACAGGCATCTTCCCACGGGTAACCATCAAAAGCCTGAGAGTTGATGGCTACATGGCGGCCTCTGCAAATAAGGGGGGCAAGCCCCCCAAAAAGTGGAGCTTGGGGGATTGAACAAAAGACAGTACCCGATGGCAACAGCGGTCGCGCCGAGCTCCCACAAGCCAGAATTCTGGTGGAGGTCGGCACAACCGCTGTGCCATCGAGGACTAGTTCCTCGGTGGCACAGTATTAATATACAACGTTTTGACATAATGTCGTACTAGTCTCGTAACTGAGCTTCTTTAAATGTTGGTCTTTTAATACGTCTGACACGCTCCGCTATCACCGCCCATGACGTGGGCGTGGGCATGGTCTATTCTGGACATGCCAGCTCACACGTCGACCACCACGACGTCCCACTCGTCCTCCTCAACGGCGTCGTCTTCCGCCCATGTCGCGCATCGGGTTTGTTTGTCGGCGCCCCGGCACGTGTACTTACAAACACTCAACAACGGACGGTTTCGTATGGCTGTCAACACATCCACTGGCCAGCAAAACGGCTCAGGCGCCGAGGGAAATGAGGTCCCCAGCCAGCTTCCCGGCCGTCTTCCCCGCCACCTGCGCCACCTGCTCAACCTGCGCGCCGCGTGTGGATCTGGAACCTGATGACCCAGTCGAGGAGTGGGAGATTCAGGAGGACGAGCTGCTCGCCGGACTGGGGACTACAAGCCACCGCTCTCGAAATCGGCACCTGAAAAGCTTGCGGTTCGGAAGCACAACCATCGCGTGCGGTCTTTCCGAGTGGAGACGACCAAGCGCACTGCCCGGGAGAGCAAGATGAAGCGTTTTCAACGCGGAGCTGGTAAAACTGGACATCGAGCGCGAGGCGCGCGCCGTCGAACTTTCCAAGACCTACTCATGAAGTTGGCGGAGGTGCGCCGCCGTATGATGCTCTCCGGGACGGTGAAGCAAAAGCGACGGCCGTCGCTGCATAACGCGAAGATGTCGCGCATCGCGCGCGACATCAACAAAGGTACGCCGTCGTCTTTTCCTACACCGATGCTTAGCTTATCGTGACCAAAGACCGTCCACGCGGCTCCAAACTGAAGATGCCTGAAATTACGGCGATGGTACGCGAAAAATCCGAGCCTCTACGACGTTTTCGACTCCGACGACGAGCGAGGACCTGCTGAAAGAGCTGGAAGAGCACCGCGTGCTGCAGGAGACAGGGATCCGTGGCAACAACTCGCTGCGCAACAGGTGGCGAGGGCGACGGTTGCTCGGATCGCCCGAATGGTACGTGTCTTCGTATTTCTCCCGGAGATTTAGACACTGATAATGGGTAGATGGACGCCCTTTACGCGAGCACGGGCGTCCTCGGCCTCGCGCTGTTCTCGCGTACCCATGCGCACGATAC
>QVIE01001994.1:0-21684 GCA_013387415.1 Panellus pusillus | reverse complement strand
ATATGTCGCTGCATGGGAAGCAAAGCGACGTCTCGTCGGGGAGGCGGACGTTAGGATGGCGCCGGCTGAACCCGAAAACAGATCTGCGATGCATGGACAGCATCGACGACCGCGCGAAGAAGAGCAAGCGGAAGGTGCGGGGCAAGCAGGCGGCTCGGGAGGACCCCGAAGAGGGCGGCAAGGAGAAGGATGCCCGTAGGGCGAAACGGGTGAAGGCAGACGTGCGATCTCGTGGATCTGGCTTGGCCAGGACACGTCTGATGACGCCACAGATCAGGCCATCATGACCGGTACGCCCGTCTTTTTAGTCATTCTCAAACTGACTCCATGTTTGCAAGGTCTCCGCGTAGAGTGGGCGAAGGCATACGCTAGGGTGAAACGATGGACGGAGGAAGTCGACCTTCTGAAGGAGGAGATGCGACGGGTCCCGGTTACCCTGCGGTGGCAAGCGGCGCAGTGGGACAGTCGAGATGGTGGGGAGGGGCGGTCACCCGAGCATGCGGAGGGTATGCGGGCGTATGCGGCGGTCCAGGCCGATCTACTCGCCGTTTAGCGCTCATTTCGAGAAGATGTGGGATGGGACTGCGGACATGGAAGTGGCCCCGGGAGAGCTTGAACGCCGCGCAGCAGACCTGGCCGCCATGGAGGATGACGAGGAGGAAGAGGAGGAGCATTATGGAGGGAATATGATGCGGACGACGCGGACATCGGGGAGCCGGACGAAGCACTCCCAGCTGAGGGTGACGAGGACGCGGGCGGCTGGGAGTAGGTTTTTGTAAATATTCTCAGAGTATCTCATATGTGGTGACGTGCGCGTGTATACGCATATGCAAGCGCCGCCCTCTCTCAAGTGTTTTTTCGCCCTCTCTCAAGTATTTTTTCAGATGTAACATAACCAATGCCTCTTGATACAGACAGAAGTGAGGTACAACTACACATGCACGCCAAATCCGACTAGGCAGCCCGTTTGCGCGCCTCCTTGGGACGCTCACGTTCCCTGTGTGCCTTCTGTGGTCCCTCTATCGGGATCCGGCTTCAGCCGCGGTGGCGGGCTCGGCTTCTGTGGCGCTTTGGCGTGCTTCTTCACGACGACGTGCTCTCCGTTCTTCCCGACGTGCTCTGCGTTCTTCCCGATCCCTGCGCCAGACGCTGTAAAGATGAGAATGGCATCATGAAAAACACGCCACCTGCTGCCTGACGCTGTTCTGCCGCCTCTGCGCGGGCCTCCCGTGCTTTCATCTTCAACTTCCACTGGTCCTGGGGCAGATTTGCGGCGGTCGAGAGCGGTAGCACAATGCAGAGCCCTACCTTTCTCGATATCTCTTTGCAGAGGCACGGCGAGCCTCCAGTCGCGCTGCGAGGACTTCGGGGGCAACGGACTTGTCAGTAGCACGTAGTCGACGCATACGCTCGCGTGTCTTCGCATTGATTTTGTCCCTGTTCCTGTAGACAATGAGCGTGATTCTGCAGACAAAAGAGCGGCTGCAAACTTCTCGTAGTAGTGGCCGCAATAGATTGAATGCATAAGTGGCTCAGCAGGGGGGCGCGCTTCTTTTTGAGGGCATAGTAGGCTAGGACGACGTAGGAGCACGAGAAAGGACGTAGATGAAGAAGAGGAAGGTTTAGGCGCCGGCTTGGCGCCCATCCGGACAAATCCGAAATGGGCTCAAACATCGTTTTCATCTTCTGTCTTCCACATATCTCTTGTATGAATCTAGAAACTTGCGAGGGGGGGTTTTGAATTATTTCTGATTTTTCTGTGATTTTTTCAAGATTTTCTGAGGACAAAAGTTTTCGGTGCAAGAAATGTCAAGATGATTCGCACCTTGTTCTAAGCATCCACTACCGATCCCTCGACTCGACTACCTCACCTTCCAACCACATCTGAAAAACACAGAAATATTCAAGGTAGGACATACCTGATCCCTCATTCCGCCCCTCTGTTTCGTTTTCCGTCTTTCTCTGTAAAGCGCGAGTTATTGCTCAAATGGCATCCAAATTAGGCACCTCACCGCGACGACGACGACGACGCCATTCCGCGTTGTACCACATATCCCTGTTACAGGACACATCTTCAAGACCTACTCCGTCTACCAAGAAGAAGTTGGAGCGATAGATCTGTCGGGAGCTCGCTAATGCAGTTGCAAGCGGAAGGGTTGGTTCGTGGTGAGTGCGCGAGACACCCTCATGCATGGTGAGTGCGCGAGATTGAAAGCTGTTTTGCCTGACTCTTTCCGGCTACCACTCCGACGATGCCTCAAGGCTACGAAGTCTTGCGTCCGCAGCTTCCATCCTCGCCGTGCTTGCCGTCTCCGACCCCCAGCAACCGCACAAATCCAGTTACGAGCGGAAGGGTCGGTCCGTGGTGAGTGCGCGAGATACTCATGGTGAGTGCGCGAGATTGATAGCTGCTTGGTTCTGCCTGACTCTTTGCTCGCTGTCTCGCAACTTCCACCTTCGCCGTGCTCGCCGTTCTCGCCGTATCTGGCCCCAGCAACCGGTCACATCTCGTTCGCAACTTCCGTCCTCGCCGTGCTCGCCGTCTCGCAACTTCCACCTTCGCCCGCAACTTCCGTCCTCGCCGTGCTCTCCGTCTCGCAACTTCTCCCTTCCCCGTGCTCGCCGTCTCTGGCCCCCCAGCAACCGGTCATACCTTGCTCGCAACTACATCCTCGCCGTGCTCGCCGTCTCGCAACTTCCACCCTCGCTCATCCACTCGACATTCGCTTCCAACGACCGACAGGCTGGATGGGAAGCGGGTCACTGTAAACGTGTCACCATCGGGGCATGGTGCGTGCGCCTTCAAGCGCTCTGAACTGGCTGACTTATGAATGTTCGTCAGCGCATCCGGATCTCGGCGTGCATCTCACGCGCTGCGCGAGCATGGGGATTTCTGACGCGGAGGGGTCATGGCAGAGTAGGGAAGCAACGGGTCTAGGGAAGCAACGGGTCTCTCAGAGCCGAGCTCAAAAGTAGGATGTATTGTATTAGTATATACACCTTGCATTTCATACGCCCGTGTACCGTCTGTGTATATACTCTGTTCCTTGGATATCTTGGTAACCAAATGAGAGATATACTGTTGAGATTTGTTCCAATGGGCAGACAAAAGAGAAAGAAGCCGGGAGAAGTCCTAGAATATGAGGGAAGAGACCGTCGGACGTTGTCGATTGAAGACGAAAAAAAGGGAAAAAAAAGGTGCAACGGCAGGGGACCGAAAACACGTCGACCTGGAGGCCGAGGTGTTGACTCACCTGACCCAATCCTGCGAACAGGCTTAAGTCGGCGTGTCAACCCCTCGGCGACCAGGCCGGTAATACAATCTGGATATATCGCTTAAGTCGGCTACTTTTGATCTCGTTCTCACCATCATTGTGGGTCCGTGGTCCGTGCGTGGTCATGTGCAGTGCCAGCTCAACATGCACCTACAAGCTCCCACCGTTTTGCTTCCCACTTCATCTTCTTTCTCCCATCGTCCCATGGCTTCCCAATATCGCTGCCAGCTCCCCTACTTTCCCGACCCCGGCCAGCCCGAGACTCCCTCTGCAACCCAGAAACTGTACCTCGTCACCGGCGGGGATTCAAAAACCAAAGCGGGGGCTTACCCCAACTGGTACGGTTTTTTTTTTCTTTAAATCCTTACCTGATGCTGACTCTGTTTAGGAATTCTGGGGGAAGCAGCTTCCTCGGTATGTCTAGTATCCGCGTACAGGGCTACCTGCCCCATGAACGCGCTGCCATGCAAGCTGCATGGTATGCTGCGTGCGACCGTGGAGAGCACGACCACCCTGCGAATCCTCACCTGAAGCCTCGCATGGGCTCCGTTCCCCTCTCCCCGCGCGCGACGGATTCCCCCGGCCCCAGCAGATCTTTCCCTCGCCTTGACTTGTCCCAGCCTCCCCTTCCACGCAGGCCCCGCCGACCATCCATTCCCCCGGCCCCAGCAGATCTTTCCCTCGCCGTGACTTGTCCCAGCCTCCCCCTTTCACGCAGGCCCCGCCGACCGTCCGTTCCCCCGCCCCTACCATGAAGCGCAAGGTCAAAATTTTCGATGCCCCACAGTCTTCCACTCGTGTCATCGAAATCTCGAGCCGCAGCCCGTCCCCGCCCCGGCGAAGCACAAGCGCCGCGCCGTCAGTCCCTCGGGCCAGAAGTCCTATGCCCTTCGCAGCGGGGACCAGGGATGGGTGTACACGGACTTGAAGCATGCACGCGACAAGTTCCACAACCTCCAAAAGGCGGGTCGTTCGGCCGTCCTTCAATGTGGCCCCTGCTTCACGAACGCCGTCAACTTCGTGGAGAACGTCGCTGAGCCTGACCGCAGGCGCGTGCGGTGGACCGCGGAGGAGGAGCGTGCTCTGGAGGAGACGACGGCGGCGGCTCAACGCCGCGAGGAGATTCGCCAGCATCTGGACGAGTTCCGGGAGCAGGAGAGCGTGCACGAGTCCGACGGTGACGACAGCGACCGGTTCACCGACGACCTGCAGGCCGAGCTCGACCTGCGCTTCCAGTACGGGGATGAGTGGAGGGCTCATCGTCGTGGCCGTGGAAGGCGTTGAAGGCTTCGCTATTGCTCCTGCCGGTGTGCTCTTTCTTGCCGTGATTGCTTTCTCGTCGACTGCCCTTTCTTGATGTATCGCATACCGCTCGCTGTGTTGTCGTGTCTTGTCGCTCGCTCGTGTAGTGTCTTTGTCGCTCGTGTTGTTTTTTTGGACTTCTCTCACATGACTCGATGGACATGTATCCCCCGCCGCCTCTTGTACATTCCCCTACGTCGTCTGACCTGCTTTCGTCTACTTTGTTTGTCTAAATAGTCGTGAAATTGATCGTGTTTTCTTGTAAGTAGCGCGAATCAGTTCAATTTACCTCCAACGAGGTTTGCCAAACGACTTGCACGAATAGTACAGTATGTAAGTATGAATAAACGAAACTTTTGCCGTCACGAGGTGGCGTATTTGTTGCCTCAAGTGTTTGTGTATCCCGTGTGCCAACGACATGGCCTCGAAAGAGTCCAATGTCGACGTCGTCCTTGCGGCCAAAGCCCGAAAAGCTGCTCAGAAGCGTGAGCGTCGAGCGGCAACACGAGCTGGGATCACCTTGGAGCCGCGCAAGCGAGGGAATCCCGGGAATTTTGTCGGAGCGCGCCTGACGTTCCTGGAAGAGGCGGAGCAAGACTTTCTATCGGAATCAAGTGGCCGAGGAGGAGCGGCAGCGTTTTTGGATAGATTCATGGACGGCTGGTGGGCGCGCTTTCCATGGTTCGAGGGACTGGACCCGGCAGATCCACTGAGGGGACTTCGGGACGCCAGAGGCCAACGTGAGCGCGCGAGGGGAAACAAGGCACCCTCCCCGTCTGCGTCGCGCGCGGGATCACCCCGTCTCACACCCTCACGCGCGGGATCACCGATTCCCGTGCCCTCGCACGAAGACCCGGAGGCGGACAGCAACTCCGCAGATGCTACTGCGCAAGCCGCGACTAACGAAGGCCGTGAGCCAGGGCCGGCCGCCTTCGCAAGTACAGGTGGTATAGACCCTGCATTGCGAGGCGAAATACAAGCGATCGTGGCGGGGGTGAGTTTTTGATCTATAAAAGCGCGTCGTCAGACTCACATCCACATAGCAGATCAGAGGGTGGTTCATGCACCGAAAAACTGCCGCCAATCGCGGCCAAAAGAATCCGTTCTCCTCTTGGCTGAAGGGCTTGCAGCGCGTCTCCTCTGCACCACGCAAGCTCGCGGTCCACAAGTATTATATGCAGCTTGATGACTACGCGCACAAGGTCGACGCGAGGTTCGAAGAAAAGTGGCCGGATAGTGGTTTGTCGGCTACGCACAAGCTGTCGCTCCGCTGCCAGTGCGCGTTGGAGCTACTGAAAGAGGAGCCGGAGGACGTGCAGGCTGAACTCGAGGAGAAGGTGGACGAGCTTTACAAGCAAGCCTTGGCGAAGCACGCGTCGCAGGCGAAATGGCGTCAAATCCTGAAAACATCACGCCTGAGGGTCAGGCCGAGTGAGTGCGAGTTTGTCACGATCGCGAACATCGCTAATCATGCCGATTTGCTTGAAGGTGCCGTAAAACATTGCCCAGGTCGTCCAGCCGCTGCTCGACGGCATCGCTGCGCTAACTGGGTACCACGTAACGCTGCTCGCGGGCGCTGTGCCTCCGGAGGGCTCAGCTAAGTACTCGCTGACGACGCTGCATTCCGGACGGACGTACGTGCCCGGGATAGCACAAAGGCCTGAAGTTCGACGAGTGGCAGCCAGAAACCTTCAAGAGGAATGTTATGGGTCATTTCATGAGGTATCTGGTAGAAACTGCGGAACGTACGTATGTCAAGACCCAGACATGAACTCCAGCTGACGAAACTTGCAGACACGGCCACGCTATACACAATAAGTCCAGATGGCGAGGCCAAGGACCCGGACAACGATGGCACGTCGAACGCAGTAGGGTCGGCGGGCGGCGATGGCGACGTTCCGGTGGCAGTGAAGGGGATGCCCGCACTGGGGGAGACGACAGCATTGAAGTGGACGGGAGGAACCTACACGTGGGAGGCAGAAGAAGAGGGCGAAAAGAAAGGGGAAGGCGACGGCAAAAGCCAAAGGGAAGAGGAAGGCTCGCTCGCACTCCGAAGACAGCACACCCTCCCCATCCTGCAGCAGATCGTCTGGCGCGTCTGGCGCGTCCGGCAATTCCACACCCCACACCCCACCACACGACGACACGCTCTACAGGGAGAGTGCATTACAGGTACGCCACCACCCCGAAGCTGCCAGCCGGACGTGTTGCACACCCGGCCCTCCTCGATGAGGTAGCAGCACTCCCGACTGCCGAAGAACGACGCGCGCGAATGGGGAGACTGGCGACCATGTCCCAGATCGAGTATGATAACGCCAACAACGGCGCGCGTAACAGGGCGATCTTGCGGGCTATTCGGGATGGCGTAGACATGTTCGGCAAGAAAGACACAGTAGAACGGGGACCCCCGAAGAAGAAGGCAAAACCTGTCGTGCCTCCGGGAGAGCGACGGACGTCAGGCAGGCTAGCTGCCAGAGATATCGCGCCGCTGGAATTGCCGAACAGCGCGACGGCACGTGCGGAAGATGCGGAGGAGGAGCGCGAGGGCGAGGCGAGGCGGAGCGCGAGGGCGAGGCGGGGTGGAGCGCGAGGGCGAAAAGGAGCAGCGCGAGGAGGAGCGCGAGGAGGAGCGAGGGCGAAGGCGGGGTGGAGCGCGAGGGCGAAAAGGAGGAGCGCGAGGAGGAGCGCGAGGAGGAGCGCGAGGAGGAGCGCGAGGGCGAAGGCGGGGTGGAGCGCGAGGGCGAAAAGGAGCAGCGTGAGGAGGAGCGCGAGGAGGAGCGCGAGGGCGAAGGCGGGGTGGAGCACGAGGGCGAAAAGGAGGAGCGCGAGGAGGAGCGCGAGGAGGAGCGCGAGAGGAGCGCGAGGAGGATGCTGCCATGGCCCCGCTTGCCACACAGCGAACTAAAGCCGCGCTAAACCGGGACGGTTGGCAACGCTGGATGACGGATGGGTACCAGATGCTAGAGAAATGTGCTGGTGGCGAGGGTGGGAGCACGCAGTGCTAAAATGGACTGAGCTGGAGCGTCTGTACAGCTTTGCGACCTCGGTAAGTAAAGTCCTATAGATTGGGTTGGATGCTGACTGACCTGGCCTGTAGAGCAAGGCGCTACTGACGACAGGAAGGCCGGCAGCGGTTGGCTACTGGACCAAATGCGGACGCCGCCCCGATAAACCGCCACAGTTGGACGTCAAGACCTTTGAAGAGGATGGTGGACGTGGTGGGCTGCGCTGGCACCCGCCTGGGCAAGAAGGATGATGCGGGCCGCCCGTGGTGGGAGGCCACGGACCATGGGGTGTATTGGTCCATCCCGGTGCCAACGGAGTCTTGATGATTCTGCTGGCACTGGCCTGGTGGAGGGATGCGGAGGGCGTCGCTTTCGAGAGCTGGCTGGCAAGCCGTTCACGATGTCAGCTGGTATTGGACGGTTTGTTGACGGACGCGCGGTATGCTCGCTTATCATCACATGCTTTGATCTCGGAGATTCTGATTAGTATCGCAGGAAACGGCCTGCGGAGAAAAGCTCACGAAGAGGCATCGGCGGGCAGGAAAGCGCGCCAGGCGCGAGGAGCATGGGAGCGCGTAAACGGCAGCCCCTATTTAGTGTTATTTTTGCCTTTCGGCTTATTCGGCAATTCCGGTAGCCCGAATAATCGAATTTCTTGATTCAAAGTCCGCCGCAAAGCCCGCAGCTTGTTTTGGGCTGATTCGGGAACGCCCGCGGTCATTTCCCGTATTTAGAAGGCCTGAGGATCGCCGCCAAGCCGTATAATACGCTGGCAGGCCGTATCAGGCCGTATCAAGCCGTAGTATAGCTAATATATAGGTTTTATTGGGATGGGACGGATCTCGGGGGATAATGCAAAGGAGCCGCTGACATCTATCTGGTCCCATTGTATTGGGACCACGACTACGGGTGCGTTTTCGTACCGATGCCTCATGGCCCAGGTTCGGCAGCGGGCATATGGAGCAGTCGCTCGTCATCACATCTCACGGTCTCGAGCGTTGTGGATGGAACAGGTAGGCTCAGTTTCCTCAATCTTTGGGTACAGTGCTCATGTACACCTTCAGCCTCGATATGCTCCTCGCCGGCTACGAACACACGAGTCCCTTCGGTACTGGCGAACGCGCTTTGTGGTGTTGCCCACCACCGAACCACCAACCTCCAACATTGGCCAGTCGGGTGAAAAGCTCAACCGACGACGCGATGCGCATCCCGAGAATCGAAAAACTCGCAGAGTCGTTCAGGAAGCTCCGCTGGTGGCCACCGGACGAGAAAACCCCTCCGCCCCCCGTGCGATTCCTCCGGACGTCGTTGAACTCGGCGGTATTCGTCTTGGACGAGACGTTGACGCAACAGCTGGACCCATCCACGTTGCTGGGCCGCTGCACAAGAGGATGAAGAACGAGCGGGAGATCGGGGGATGTCGCTGGCTGCGATCGCAGCTGCGATGAGGGAGGAGGACGGCGTGCCGATCAAGCGCTATCGCTGGCATCGGATGCAGTGGCCGCCGTACGCTCATTCTTTCACAGGCTTCGAGTTTGTGTCGTGGCTTGTCAGGGAATCTCGGGACGTCTCTTCGAGGGCTCAGGGCACGGAGTGGGGAATCAAGCTCGAGGAACATGGCCTGTTTGAGCACTGTCGTGGACAGCATCGGCTCCACTAACGTCGGAGTCGACACGACGAAATTCATGACCGTCGTCACCCAGTCCGTTACCGACAACGGCGCTGCCTCAGGCACGCTCTCTGCAATCAAGTGTTTCTACGTCCAAGATGGTCCAATCATCCCCAACTCCATGGTCACTCTCGGCTTCCTAGACGGGTAAGTAGATGCTTTGCTCCATCCGTCCGCCGCTAACGTTGTGTAGCCATCACCTTTATCGGCTCAACAAAGAACACGCGGTTGTGACGACTCCGAACGGCTGGTTTGGGTCAAGGCGAGTGATTGAGGGCGTCGCCCATTCTGGTGCTACCCCGACTTCGGTGCGCGGAAATAGTACCCACGGTCAGCCGAGCAAACGCGCGCGTACGGATGCCGGGAATACCTTCAGCCAAAGCAAACCTGCGCCGTTGGGCGCCCATCGGAGTGGGAACGGCGTGCGTTCGTCTTCGCCGTCGAAGATCCCGCTGAGCTGGACCGCACTGCCGACACTGGCCACACGGGCTGCGCCGCCGCCGCCGCTGCCGCTATTTGGGATTCCGAAATCGGTGGGGGTGTGCGGGTGCAGTATCACGCGCTGGGGCACGGCTGCGGGCCGGCGATGAATCCGATAGTGTCAGCCCTCTTTTACTTCTCTCGCTGCGTAGTTGCGATGGCTGACTGATTCTGATGTAGGACTACTACGATGACGGGGTCCTCAAGAAGCCGGCCGTGCCCCTCGAAAGATCCAGGAAGTTAACGAGCTGCTCGAGACCTGTGGGTGGTGGCGCGGCCATGTAAAGGGCGACGAGGCGTACCACGAGTGCAGCTCCGCGGTGGTGTAGGACTTCATCGAGCACTACGGGTTTGATGCCAACCACCTTCGGAATTGGCAAAAACTGTGCGCAACGGTGGGGATCACGCCGCTTCCGACGACGCTGGAAACATGCCGGCTGGTGAGTTCTCCCGAGATTGTCTGTTCTATTCCACCATTGCTGTGGCTCATCTCGCTCGTGCTGTACAGGCAATCGCAGACGCGCACGTCAACCTGATGGATCTTGTCGAGACGTGCAACACGAGCCGGCCTGTCAAGCGGTTCGACAGCGAAAAGGTGCTTGACGTGTATACAAGGGCCACCAAGAAGTCCCTCCTCAGGCCTCAGGGATGACGTTCCCGGACACTGTCCGGTCAAACATCTGCTTTGGCGTGTTCTCCATCTTTGGCGGCCTAGGATGATTGATCTGGACGTTGATATGCATGCATCCTTGCATGATTCATCTTCGATCTTCACTCCTCTTGACATCCGAATAATTTCGGTACATATATACTTACTACTACTACTACTACCCTAGGACTGGTCCTGCCGCGTGTTGCGTCCGTATCGTACAATACATGTATGTATATACTTATGTGAATAGTAGATTGACTTCCGGACAACGATGATCGTACGCGTGTCCTCGGTCTTGAATGCGCTGATCAGGACAGCAGGGGCGGCCGCCGACATCTCGGTCTCAACATAATCAATGTCTTCCTTGTTGCAATTGTCGGCAAAGGCGCATCTCCCGGGCGAGAACCGGCTTCGCACGCGAACGAGACAAGACCGCGACGCAGGTCGACATCCTGCTCGCTATCACACCACACTCCACCGCTGACGCCCCCCCGCAGCTCGCGGTCTACGACTTCAGCGTCACTCTCAACGCGCACACGCCAGTCTTCAGCACTGCGACGCTGTGCTCGTTCCGAAGCGGGTTCGTTCTTGCAGGTCAATGCGACGCCCGCGTTCGCCGCGTCCGTAGCCCTGAATGTGCTGGAAGCCCGTGCCATTTGTCCTCGTGCACATGTGGGGGTTGGAAACGAACAAAGCGGGATACCCGAGATTATCGAGGGCGAGCGTGGACGTATGGGTATTGATAAAGAGGGACGCACGATAGTTTCGCCTTGATCGTTGGTAGAAGAACCTCGCTAAAGCTTATCCCGTCTCATATCAGCTCGAAGAACAGATAGCAAGGAACGAAGAAGGGGAAGGAACGCACCAGACTGACTCCGACCGCCAACGATCTCCACCACTGTTGCCCCACGCTGCTCGCGTCAGTTGAGTATCGGCCAAGACTGTTGACGCACACAGGGGAGGGGGAAGCAAGGATATGTTGTGTGGAGAGGACAAGAGACGGAGTACTAAAAACAAGGATCAGAGGATGGATGTAAGTACTAAGTATGATATTCAGCGCACTTGAAACGGAGTCTGTCATCCCGCCGTTGTTGCTGAGGTGCGAAGACGCGACGAGAACGCGTGTCAGAGGTGATGTGCCACACAAGAGGAAAATCTGAGCTACTCACCGTCGTCGAAGAAGTACGACAGCATCGTGTTCGCCAGGGGCGCCATCTCACCTGGCCAACCGCATACCACCGTGACCACCCCCGTTATCGCGCGCCAGCAACAGCGCCGTCTCACCCGCCCCGTCCTCTGCACCTGCCAGCGCATCCGGGCACGCCAGCAGCGCCAAACCATCTTCCAGCTCTGTTCCCGGAGGACGAGACCGCGCAATTCGTACTCCAGCGGGTACCAGATCAAGAATTTATTGTCGTACCAACGATTCGCGCTGCCTGGCGCCGTCCTGCACATCAGCTGCAACCCGCCTGTTTGTCGCTGCGACCGTCCGCACTTCTAGGTTCGCAATGACTGGTCGTCATTTCGTCGACGACTGCTCCGAAGCTGAACGCCAGCACTACATGCGCCAAATGTGAGCACATCCAGTTCACATTCAGCCTTATCCTTGATCGTCAGGCGCGCCATTCCCGATGACCTCGCACAAGCGGAGGCCGCGTTGAACCTTCGCCTTTACAAGCCCGAGTCTCCCGGCTGCGTGTATACGCACCTCCGCGCCAACCATCAAGTTCTCGTCGGTGCCGCCCACGCCCCGCCTGGCGAACTTGACTACGTCGACGTCAAATCCGGCCGCACGAACGATCTCCGTCGGAGACGCGAAGAATATGCACGTGAATGCCAGGGCGAAGAGATCGCTTGGGCGTTTTCATACGCACGGAACATCCCAAACTCCTCGGTATGTTGTTCTCGCCTTCGCCCGTCGTGTCTGATACCTCGTAGAGCGACTGGTACATCTGTCGCTGAGGAAACAGGGCGCGCGGCGCGTTCCATACCCGTGCCATGGCTGTGGACGCAAGCATTGCGAACATTTCGCTTTTGAGATGGCGGGCGGATTGGAGGGTGTAGCGGACATCATTGAGTATTGGATGGGGCGGCTTGGAGAAACGGCGGTAAAAACACATCTGGACAATTGACATGATGAACGAGATGTATTTTTGCTTGTTGTTGCGACTTCTAGTACACTGTAGAAACGTATATGCAAACCTGTAACATTTGTGAGATCCTCAGCTGTGACAAAGAGTCCTCCACAGAGCGGTCTCACCGGCGTGACACGGATCCGTTATGACAGGCGACACGAATGTGCGCGATCGCTGGAGAAAGCACAAGTAATTCAATCCATCTCATCCAGCCTGGCTCCTATCATACACGGGCAGCGGCAGCGCAGAATGGTGAGCAGAGGACAATGGGGGCAGCCCGCTCGTCGCGTCGCTAGTGAGGCAGTCACCGAGCGTCAGCGGCCGGAGGCGGGATCCCTGTGATGGTGTCAATGCTGCGGAAGGTGTGGCAGACAGGACGGAAGTGTACCTAGAGCTGCCCCAGCTCTAACAGACCCTTATCGCACTTACTATCGCGCACAAATTCGCGCACGGACACCATCGTCGCGTTCCGGCACATCTCGCGCAGGTCGGAGCCCGACGTCAGCTCCGCGAGGGTGGTCATGGGGAAGTCCGGTGGTCATGGGGTGTCTTGTAGTATCTGGAGAGCTCTCAGTCGAGTCTGAAGACAACAAGAGGACAGCAGAGAGGCACCAGGGTGAGGATATTCAGCCGCCACTCGTAGTTCGGCAGCGAGACGGCGTAGCGCTTGGGCATTCGTCGCAGGATCGTCGGGCCAATGTCATTGGGCTTATCCCAGGACTATGATTCGATCCTTATTCGACAGCAGGCCGTCCCGCGGTTGCCTTGGTGACAGTCAGCGACCGCGCGAGGCCTACAAAGTGAGAGAAAAGCACCTCATGAACTCAGCCTTCATCATAGCCGTCACCTCACGGTCCCCATTGCTCTGCTCCCTCAGGAGCGAGTCAATCTCGTCGATGAAGATCATGCACGGCGGCGTCTTCCTCGCGAGCTTGAAGAGAGCGGCGATGAGCTTGCTGGATTCGTCTTGCTCGCGAGGACGCTGGTACAGGTATTGATTAAGGTCGCGCTGCACCGACGGCCCAACCACTCTGCCTGGGGACGGGGACGCCAGCGTGGACGCGATAGACGGCGCGAGCAGGGAAAACGGGTCCGCGGCGCCGGGCGGCGCACTCTCGGTAGTTCGAAGGAGATGGAGGACGGGGACGGGACGGCAACGCGAACGCGGTAGACGCGCGGGCGCGGTTGGTATCTTGAGAAGGTGGGATCGGCCAAGCGCAACAGAACGTGTAAAAGCAAAAACGTACCCTTATTTCTCTGCTTCTCGACCTCCCACTCACTACTGTCATCCTTGTCCTCTTTCCGCGCGAAGACGAGCACGTCGGCGGGCTTGGCGGCAGACGGCGTTTGAGCGATAATGTTGAACGCGTCCAGCTCTTTTTCGTATTCCTGCGTAATGGGAATGGGTACTGCAAGGTGACGCGTCAGCTTACGTCCGAAAGCGATACGCACAGCGCACCCACCTTTTGAGTGCGCGCGAGGCTAGATATGCGGTTCCCCTGGTTGACGACGTTGGCGCCGGCAGCGTGCGCCATTTTCTTTGCTTCCTTCCGAAGCTGGGGCGTCCCGGATTCGAGGTCCGGGGAGGGTTTGAGGTGGGCGGAGAGGTAGCCGTAACTAGCGAATCGGGGTATGTGATGTATGTAGATGATGAGAGATGTGAGGACGTACCGACATTCCCCGGTCTCAGCATCGCGTTCGCCGACAACAGCGCCGTCTCACCCGGCCACAGTGACCACCCCCGTTATCGCGCCAGCAACAGCGCCGTCTCACCCGCCCACTCACACTACCTGACACCGTCGTGCACATCAGCTGCAACCCGCCCGTTTCTCGTGGGCCTTCCGAAGATTCTGTCTTCCAGATGTCGGCTTTCGTTGAGAAGTGCTCAGAGCATGAGCGCCAGCTTTTCATGGCCCAGATGTGAGCCGATTTCAGTTCTTCCTTCGCCCCCAGTATTGTCAGTCGTCGGATTCCCGATGACCTCGAACAAGCGGAGGCGGCGTTTAACCTTCGCCTATACAAGCCTGAGTCTCCTGGCTGCGTGTATACGCACCTCGCCGCCACCATCAAGTTCTCGTCGCACCTTGTGCAGTGGGTTTTTCGCGATAAACCAGGGATCTATCCCAGGGCCCTAACGCGATAAACCAGGGGTAGATCTCACAGCCTTTTCCTTGGTCCTATGAGTTAAACGGGCCGTGCTCCGGCATTGACGGCCACTCTTAAATCAATTTCGGCCTCTCGGCACATACTGTCCCACGAGATAACCCTTATTTATGAGCCATTTCTATATAATTTAGATCCCTGCGTTTAACGCGTTAAACCCAGCCCAGGTTTAACGCGATAAACCAGGGACAGTTTAACGCGATAAACCAGGGCAGGTTCCCACCTGATCAAATACCCTGTTCCCACCTTATCCTGCTGCTTGCCCCGCCCCCGCCATCAAATCACACGATCACATGACCAAAATAGATCCCTACGTTTAACGCGTTAAACCTACCCCAGATTTATCGCGATAAACCAGGGACAGTTTAACGCGATAAACCGGGGATGGTTTCCCACCTTATCCTGCTGCCTACCCCGCCCCCGCCATCAAATCACACGATCACATGACCAAAATAGATCCCTGCATTTAACGCGTTAAACCCAGCCCAGGTTTATCGCGATAAACCAGGGACAGTTTAATGCGATAAACCGGGGATGATCAAACACCCTGTTCCTGCTACTGCCCCACCATCAA
The DNA here is from genome assembly GCA_013387415.1 of Panellus pusillus. Taxonomy (NCBI): domain Eukaryota; kingdom Fungi; phylum Basidiomycota; class Agaricomycetes; order Agaricales; family Mycenaceae; genus Panellus; species Panellus pusillus. The sequence goes on along the minus strand of QVIE01001994.1, from coordinate 6,429 downwards.
ATCACACGATCACATGACCAAAATTGAAATTGTAGCCCTTGATGAGGGCTATCTGCATGTCTAATCCATTTTACATAAAACAGCCTAGTTAGTGCGAAAAAGGCGAAATATTACTAGGAATTAGTGTCTTCTGCTGCTTCTGCTCCCACTACTGCCCCACCATCAAATCACATGATCATGTGACCAAAAATGAAAAAGGTAGCCCTCAATGAGGGCTATCTGTAAGTCAAATCCGTTTTACACAAAACAGCTTGGTTATACCGAAAAATGCGAAATACCAGTGTCTTTTCACTTCTTTTACTATTTTTGCTATTTTCAGGACAGATACAGCAATCAGACAGTCTCAGGTGTTGACTAGACAGTAGTTACATAGTACTTGACCCTCTCAACCAGGCCTGTACCCCTCAAGCACCATGCTTAGTGAACTCTTCCTAATTGGGACCACTCATCCATGCAGCTCAAAAAGGAAATTTTCGCAATTATATGGGTCTTGAGCCATATATCCCCTGGGCTATAATCATTGCATATTTCTTGTATCTATATCATCCTTTCCATGCACTTGAAACCCATTATTGCCATCAGAATGAGGTGTTACTGACTCTTTTATCCTTGCTCACTGTTATCCTGTATTGCACTCAGTATACACCTCCACAGTGCTGCCAATGGACTGCTATGCATGTCAATTAATGAATGGGATCAATATCACCAGCACAATGAAGGCAATCAGGTACAATACCATTATTGATCTTACCATCAAACCTGAGCTCTAGGGTCATAGTAAGGTCTGATGCTGCTGAAAATACAGCCATTAACTCTATTTGTATTAGTGAATGTGTGTATTGACTACCAGATTGACACAAGAGACCCATATACACTTGAACAAGGCTCAGACTGCTAGTGCCACATTTTGGCTCCAAACCATGTCTTGTCAGATTGTGTGTGCTGCTATAGCCCTTCAAAATGAGTTTCACAGTCCTTGAGATGTTTCCTACCTCATCAAATCATCCTGGTATTAATCTACAAGACCAGAATGAATGTCACCCATCTAGGACTGATCCATGAATATTGACCCAGGGAATAACTTTGAGATTCTAGGAATATCAGAAATGGAATCAGCTCAAAATTCTGGTTCAGAAAATGTCTTCATTCATAAAAATTGACCAAGTATTGAATGTGGGGTGTCAGTATTCGGAGCAATTCATATGTACTATTAGTGTACATATCCTCGACACCTCAAATTTCAGAACTCCTCAACCAATGAAGCAAATAATATAAACTTTTTCATCCTGGGCATCCTTGAGCTGAGACAAATCTGTTTGTCATATTTTTGGAGCACCCTGAACATCCTGTGAGCCACAATTAGCAAAATCACTGGTGGAATCATTTCTCATTCATGGTCTCCTGCAAATTTTGTTGGCTTATCTGAGCCATCCAGAATTTTCTTTTCATGCATATAATCATTGGTAGGAAGGTGAAAGACATGCAGAGACAGTCCAGACAATGTTCTACAGCTCAAGTGAGTGCATGATGAAATTGAGCATTTGGCCACTAGGATAGCATGTCATGTCCACAGTGAGGATATTTTCCATCTTTTACAGCATCAAAGAAATTTACTGCACATTTTCTATTCCACTGTACCACTGAGAATGCAGCAGTAGCTAGCAATTGATGTCCCATCAACTATCTGATTTCCAAGGTGCATCAGCAGCTAGAGGTAGCTCAGAGGGGTAGAGGAGGTGATCTAGCACTAGAGAATTGTATTAAAGAAGTCTTGACCAGCTCTGAGCTCAACTGAAGGCCAGATGCCTGTAGTAGCATCAGCTGTTATGTGCAGTGCAAACACTGCTGAAACAGAGTTGAAAGAGCTCTGTGCTGTGCCAGACCAGCATCATAATACACAGGGAAGGTATACCCATGGTACCCCCACATATATAGTCAGAACATATGAAACAACAAAACTTTCCTTTTTGGGATGCTAGGATGAGTAGCCTCAATTAGGAAATATCAACTAAATCAGGTGGTTAGGCTGCAATCTGGTACTTCACAGGCCTTGAAACTCCCAATTAAGTACCTCACCCACATATCATACCTTGATAGTGCTTCATATGCCCTAGAAGAACAGAAAATTCAAAAAGACACTAATTCCTGCTAGTATTTCGCCTTTTTCGCACTAACTAAGCTGTTTTATGTAAAATGGATTAGACATGCAGGTAGCCCCCATCAAGGGCTACAATTTCAATTTTGGTCATGTGATCGTGTGATTTGATGGTGGGGCAGTAGCAGGAACAGGGTATTTGATCATCCCCGGTTTATCGCATTAAACTGTCCCTGGTTTATCGCGATAAATCTGGGGTAGGTTTAACGCGTTAAACGCAGGGATCTATTTTGGTCATGTGATCGTGTGATTTGATGGCGGGGGCGGGGGTAGGCAGCAGGATAAGGTGGGAAACCATCCCCGGTTTATCGCGTTAAACTGTCCCTGGTTTATCGCGATAAATCTGGGGTAGGTTTAACGCGTTAAACGCAGGGATCTATTTTGGTCATGTGATCGTGTGATTTGATGGCGGGGGCGGGGCAGGCAGCAGGATAAGGCGGGAACAGGGTATTTGATCAGGTGGGAACCTGCCCTGGTTTATCGCGTTAAACTGTCCCGGTTTATCGCGATAAATGCTGGGCAATGTTTTTTTGATGTAATTATATATAATATTTTGATTTTACTGCGAGAAAACAGTCTGATGGCATGCCGAAACCTGAAAATTCGGCACACAGGTGGCCCGGCAGTGTTGCCATCACTGTCTGGCTGCAGCTGCAGGCAGTAGGGGAAGATCCCAGGTTTAACGCGTTAGCCCTCTGGGCAACATCCCTGGTTTATCTCGTTGATTTGAGTGCATGAGCTGCTCGTCGGCGCCGCCACGCCCCGCCTGGCGAACTTGACTACGTCGACGTCAAATCCGGCCGCACGAACGATCTCCGTCGGAGGCGCGAGGAATATGCACGTGAATGCCAGGGCGAAGAGATCGCTTGGGCGTTTTCATACGCCACGGAACATCCAAAACTCCTCGGTATGTTGTTCTCCCCTTCGCCCGTCGTATCTGATACCTCGTAGAGCGACTGGTACATCTGTCGCTGAGGAAACAGGGCGCGCGGCGCGTTCCATACCCGTGCCATGGCTGTGGACGCAAGCATTGCGAACATTTCGCTTTTGAGATGGCGGGCGGATTGGAGGGCGTAGCGGGCATCATTGAGTATTGGCTGGGGCAGCTTGGAGAAACGGTGGTAAAACACATCTGGACAATTGATATGATGAACGAGATGTATTTTTTCTTGTTGTTGCGACCTCTAGTACGCTGTACGAACGTATATGTGAACCTGTAACATTTGTGAGATCCTCAGCCGTTACAAAGAGTCCTCCAGAGTGGTCTCACCGGTGTGACACGGATCCGTTATGACAGGCGAGACCGCAGGTTATCTCCCGCACGCTTCCTAGTGAATAAACGGCGTCCGCCATCGCACGTCGCCGCCGAGGCTCAAATTCCGTCCCAACTGTATTGCGCATCTACGTCGGCGTGTCGCCCGAACTCGTCTGGAATGATAGATTCAGCCGCAAGACGACGCTCAACTGTTTGAAGAGATTCTGTGTTGGTAGTGAGAGGGTGATGAGAATGAGTTAATAAATTTGCGCACCTTTTCTCTTCCTTTGAGGTAGTAAGGTCGAGTTTTACCGACTCCCCTGACCCAGCGTGAGCGGGGAGAGAAAGAGAGAAGACATTTTGGGTGAAACAGACCGGCCCCAGGCTTCGGTGCTGATGGGCTGGCCGACGGAGCCAAGGACACGCAGGAAAGATCATGCGCGGCTACGTGATGCACGCCGAGGCTTCATCATTAACTCGACCGTGTTTGACGAGGGAGAGATTGTGCACAGAGCTCACTGTATTAAGCCCCCGACAAGTAGGACCCAGAAGGCTGGTACAGATGCTCAGCCATACAGGAGGACGGGAGGTTATAGGCCTCAGGGTTCGCACTATTCACTAGAGGCGTATCGAGCATTTGTGTGATCATGAACGGAGAGAGGAAGAGTAGATCTATTATATAATAGGTCACATGTGGCATGATAACACTGTCCCGGATCCGCGATTGATTTGCGAGTCGGAGTTGGCCTTCGATATTGATTCATCACGTGGCATGCATGGATGAACGTTCGAATTCCCAATTCCGGCTCGTTTCACCCATGAGTGACTCAGTGAGATCAATGTTGATCGATAATTATTTAGGCGTCAACTTTGTATACTGGTCTAATTTATGGTAGCAGTCTCCTATATGGATTCCCCTGCATCTCCCACTCTAGGCATTCCTTCGCCCACTCCCCTCATCGAGGTGCAACCATGACTGATAGTACCCATACAGGCCGGTCCCTTGTTCGCCGGCCGAAAAGAAATCCTCCTCACCGTGACCAACAATCATGTTGTGCACCACAGAGGCCCACACGGATTTTGATTTTCTTGCCCACATCCAGCGTGCTCCCAGGTCGAACTCAATCGGATGCGCTTGTGTATCTTCCTCCTCCTCCCAGTCTTCGTACCGGCCACCCTCATCGGCAGATGCAGATCGCACCTCGATCTCTTGCAGACTGGAGCAGTGTGGACCGCGGCGAAGTTGAGCGGTCCACTCGTTTTTTAGTGGTGTCGAAGTTCTTTTGAGTTGGTGGCCAGATAATGTACGCCGCAGTAGTCAGAATGAGTTTCCGCACGTGCGGAATCAATGCAATTTCCAGGCGCCACTCTCTACAGTTCCACGCATTTGGTTCATCGAGGGATATTTCCGACTAGCAAAAGAGAGTGAGTTCCACACAGTTCTCAAGAGAGCTGGCTCACCTTGAAATATCTGCTCATCTGGCACAGGCTTGAGATGCAGACAGTGTGTCGACGCAGGGAGGGACTTCCTCATGTCCCCTAGGTCAATGAAGCGCTCGAGGAAGTGTATGTCGCCGTGCTCGTAACAAATGTTCAGGACGGTAAGGCGCGTCAGTTTTGGAAGTGCGAGACGCCAAGCGACCCAGAATGGTTCCGTCTCTGATTCCATCCCGTCCAGAGAGAATCCGACTTGAAGAGTGTGAACGGAGGCTGCCAGGGCATGCTCGGAAGAAAATTCGCCCTCGACAATTGTGGCCAAAATTGTGTGGCGCTATGTTCAGACCGAAGGTGGACATGTCGGTAGACATACGGTCGAAAGATCTGTGCGAATGCCCTACAGAAGTACTGGAGTGCAAAGACATGCTCCGGCGATACTGTGTAGACATTCACGTATTTTTTCCATATCAATTCCCAAAGATCAAAAGGTACTGAAATCCATCAGTACATTGTGTGAGGATGGGTGAGGTCCGGGGGTACTTACGCTCAGGCATAAGAGAGGTAGATGAGATGATCACATGATACGGATTCGGGAGGATTCGTCATCCATGTCGACTTGCAGCAGTGATCAAGGAGAACCGTAGCTTGGCGATCGTCCTCGCTCTGAAACAATTCGGATGGCCTCTTGTGCGCGATACTGGCGTTGCGTATCGCCATTATATTTACGACTTTCCAAATTCAAAAGATCCTTCCTTAATGGCGTCAAATGAACTTCTTTCTCTCTTTCCTTTGTCCGAAGATTTTGAGGAACGATCTGGTCTCAAATTCATTTCTTTCTTTTGCCCAAACATTATTGCAATACTCAATAATTACAAATCGTCATTAACCAGCTGCTCTAAGGTCCCTATTACTGTGTCCTGTGCGTGGAAGACTTGCCCATACCCGTGGCCGAGTCCCAGCGAGTTCAAAGGGGATGATATAGAACTCTGGCTGCCCGTCGCCCATCCAGTTCCGGGTTGTCTCCCTCGTTCGACAACCGCATTATGGAAAGCGGCCAGTGCTGTCAGATTAGCGGCATCTGTGGTACCGTAAGAAGCGAGCGAGATGCTGTTAATAAGACAGGCCGTACCCCATAGATAAGCCTCCGGTTTCGCCTGGCGTTTGTGCACGGCTTTTCTCCCGGTGGCATACACCGCATAGTGCGTTTGCCTGAGTTATCCAAACAACGCAGGCACATGGGTTCCGGGATCCGGACCTGGCGTCTGGAACCGGAGTCAGGCAAGGAGCTTGTTTTTTGATGCAAGGGACGCAAGGACTCTGTGTAGTACTTCTCAGTCAAAAATCGGCAGTAGATGTACAGATACAGACCCTAGCTTCAATTTGCTTCGTCCGCTGGGAAGATTGTGAGTGCCAAGTCTGTTTAAGCATCAGAAGCACCCTTACAGCCTTGTTATACTCCCATTTGGCATTATTCCTGTAAATTTTTTTCTCCGTGTAATAACGATGCCAAGAATGGAACCAGCTGGCGGAGTTGGAAGAGGGCTAGCTGATGGCGCGGAGGAAGGGTGGCCTGCGCAGTTCC